>OMLC01000640.1:0-15019 GCA_900302585.1 Regalecus glesne
AGGCGTGTGTGCAGCTGTTTAGCCATTGAAACCCATTTCATGAGACTGTTGATAAATAGTTAATATCCTGATGTTGCTTCCAGAGACAGTACTGAGCTTGGCAGAAAGTACTAAGTCAAGTCAATTTTATTTGTATAGCCCATTATCACGAATAACAAATTTGTCTCAGTGTGCTTTACGCTAGTCCATCTCTCTTAAAAAAAATGAAATAAATAATAGGGAGAAGACAGTGTGAAGAGCAACAGAAGAGGGCTCAATTTCCCAAGACACACAGATGTGCAATGGCTGTTGTGTATATAGATTAACACACAATTTACAGTATATCTTACATAGAGATAACAGAATTACAATGAAATTGAAATGTATAATGATGATGATGATGATGATAACAATAATAATAATAATAATAATAATAATAATAATAATCTCCTTTACAGAGGCAGTGAATATTAGTGAACATTTAGAATGTAAATACACCAGATCTAGCCTCCAGGGTAATTTTCATCATATGAAGAACGTCTTAAGTGTCCTTGAGCAAGACACGGAAAAAAACTAACTCCTCAAGCCCTGAGATGGCGTGCCGAGCCATCCAGGGTATCTCCCCTGCTCTTCACTCAATGACTGCTAAGATAGATTCCAGCATGACTGAATCCACAACACAATCTCCAGCAACTGGCTGAGGATGGATACATGAATGGAGGGATGGATGATAAACTTTGAAGAGGCATCAGCAGAGCATGCATACCAGGGAACCATGGATTAAGTGTTGCACCCCTGACTCATCATGGTGCACAAGGAAGGGCACCATGCTTGAACCGGCCAGGCTTCTCCATTCACAGAAAAAGAGAAAAAAGAAGACATCATTCAGCAAGAGAAAAGACACATAAGAAAAAAGGATAGTTTGCATTAGTCAATAACATATGCTCTATAATCTATAATCTTATTGGCAGAGTAGAGCTTGGTAAATTGATTGAGACAGAAACCTACTGGCCATGTGGTACAGGTGGTGAATCACTCAATGTAAAGGCAACTAATTATAGGTAAAGGCAAAAAAGTCAAGTCTCATGTTCAGATTTAAAGGACTTACAGTTTCTGTTGAGTGTGTTGAACTCAGGACAGGTGATTTTCACACACTTCATTACCTGGCAGTCCTGCTCTCTGAGCTTGCCTGCCCTAATGCTTCATGGCTGAGCTGTTATTGCTCTGAGACATCTACACTTCCCAGTGACAGACTTATAGTTGACCAGGGCAGATCTAGCAAGGCAGAGATTTGACCATCTGACTTGCTGAAAAGTTGGAATTCTATGACAGGGCCTTGTTGAGCTCATCATTATGACACTTTCTACTTTCGATATTTGTCTATGGAGACTGGCTGTGTGCTTGATTTTATGTATCTACTGGCAATGCAGGTGGCTGAAATAGTCAAAGGATCTACTCATTAGAGGGGTTGTCCACACACTTTTGGCCATACAATATATAGGTAACAAGTCATAAGGGTAAACATTTGGGGGCCATGGTCAGTTTGTGGTAGAGCACCCACATCGTGAACTGATGAACCAGATGTTGGAGGTTTTAACCTATCAATGGGGCATCAGGAAGTGCATCTAGTCTTAAACCCGTAACCTCAATCAAAGTCAGTGTCCGCCGCCACAACATGGGGACTAATTGTGGCACGAAAAAAAGGACTGCTCATAAGGATAAAAATTAATAGTGGATATCAGGACTGAAATTTTTCTTGAATAGCTATATATCCAACAGAAAGTTTCTGAGGTTCCAGTTATTGAAAAACTCCGTAAGATTTATCCTCACACATTCCCTAGTTGTTGTGAAGACCCCCTATCCTCACAGGGTCTCCAATATTTTATTCTAGTGTACTTCATCTTAACTGACTTTATTTTGACAGTACTCTTTATGAGTATAACTGTTTTCTGTTGTAATCTAAGCAAATTCAACAACAACAAAAGTATTTAGGAGAAATAAGGAAAATTTCCAACCTCGGAAATGATTTATGTTTATTCAGCAGTCAATATAGAATGTTAGATAAAACATTTTTGGCACAAGCGCTCAATGGTGATAAGCTGTCCTGTTTCCATGTGTTCTTTTAAATAAATATGCAAACCATAATTTACTTCCAAAATAAATATGTATTATTAACAATAAAGATGCACTGCATCCACACCCCAGACTTCACCACCTCCAGCAACAACAAAAAAACCAACAACAACAGAAAAATCGGTATATAATTTACTGTACCTCAGGTAAACTGCAGTAGGTTCAAGCCAAAAGATTGATGATGGTGAAAATGATTTGAGAAATATGTGTTATAACTCATTTCAGCAGCTCACTTTCCCACTAAATTCTAGTGGGCAATATAACAAGGAGGCATCTGACAAGCCTTCCAAAGCCAAACCGCAATCAGTGATCCATAGTCATGCATAAGTATTTATGTAAGGGCTCAAACATGCTCCTGTCTCTACTGTTGATTGGTAATATTATCCCTGCTAGAAAGATAAAAATGACACTGATGATATCTGAGATAACCTTTCTCTTCCACACATTTTCTTCTGATTAACTAAACTGCCAGTGCTGTTTAAAAAGTGAGTGTAAACTTGACAAATTACAGCGGGAGACAAAGCATTTTTAAGACTTGTTCTCACCTGCAATGTGAGACATGTTTATAAAGCTATGTCTGTGAATGAATCACGGGTATGCACTGACCTGAAGTGTTTTGGCAATGGTTGGAGGAACTTAATTATGGGTAATAGTAACAACCGGGCCATTTTTGGAATATCTTTCTAAGAGACTTAAGTGAAAACTGTGGAGTGGGAATTTCCTCAAGGGCACCATGTCTCCATATGGATACGGGTTTAGGAAAGCTGTTTCAGCTCAGTCCTGACGCCATGGGCAAAAACAATGGTTGGTCTATTTTTTTTGTTTTTGTTTTAAGCAGGGTCTCATTACTCATCTACATAACATTAGGACACAACACACAATGATTACAGGTGGGGGTCATAGCTGAAACTATATAAAATGTTATTTGATCTTTTTTTAATTCTGTCTAATAACTCTTTTTCTTATAGCTATAAGTATGGACACTACAGTCAGCTCAGTAACAGTAATGCATTCAAACAGGAGCATTAGTTCAGCCAGGTTTACACTTACTTCCACCAAACATTCATAAACCGTTTGTCTGAATCCAAACACAGTGTTGTTAGGGCCTGTGTGAAGCCTTTTAAAATGGGTTTGCAATCTGCCTTGCATAGCTTAATGGGCCATAGTTCCAACATGTTTCAAGGGTAATTGACTCTGAATTGATTCATATATCAGATGATGAATTTGGTCTAGGGTATGGTGACTAAAGCATACATCCCCATGCCTACCGAATGCCCTCATACAAACGTGGACCAGCAGTAGCATCTGCTGCCTATAACATGATGCTGCTACATCTCATTTTGTACTGCATTGTGCTATGGGCCAAACATGATGTCGCCAGCATGTTGCTAAATTGTCATTACAGTACAATTCACAGTGTCACTACACAGATAGAAAAGACAAGGAAGTGAGAGAAAACATCTTTCGTTTGGGTATAAACAGTCCTTGTCTGTTTCCTGTTAAATATAATCACAATCACAAGGCATGCTGTCCTTGTGATTTGGTCCCAGCTTGTGCCAAAAAAAGAAATGCCTGTGATGCAAAGTCTGCCTGTAGAAATAAGGCAATCGCCCATCAGGGAGCAGCCATACATATATCCTATCTCCTTTTCTCTGTGTGTCCATTTCACCACAGTGAGTTAAAATCCTACCATCATTCCCTTTGTCCTTTACAGTATCCTCGTGGGACTCCTCCTTAGATGGAGGCTGAGAGCAGCACATGTTTTTGTTTAATTATGTGATTTGGAGGTGGTTAAAAAGTCTTCAGACTGGAGAGGGGGGTCATACACAGCGACACTCCTGAGCAGACACATTCTGTATTGTGTGGTACCGGCTTTTGTTGTCCAGGAAGGATATGTCCTCCTCATACTTCGTCGGCCGGCAACAGGGGCCATTGCTCACTTTGTCATTGCGCTTCCTCTTGCTGAAGCCTGTCTGCTTCATGTGCCTCATGGTGATGTCATAATTGTGCCGATGGCTGTCGCACCTGCCACTGCAGTAGTGGAAGAGCAGGGTCTCATCGCTCTCATAGCCAAGGCCCAGCTCGCTCACTGTCAGCTCCATCTCCCTCAGGGAGCAGGACTTCGGCCTCCTGGCTCGCTTAGACCTCCGTGCCTGGCTCCTGGTCAGGCGCTGGCTTTTCTGTCTCTTCCTGTCCAGTAAGTTGCCCACCATCTGCTTTAGCTCAACCTCTGTGAAGCTCTGGAAAAGCTTGGAAACTGATGGAGGAGAGGAGAAGAGTCAGACAGGTACACACATGTGGGGCTTTGGGTGTGGGTGAGGTACAGGGTGATATTAGGGTGATCTGGGATGTTTATTCACTCTTCGATGTGTCAGCTTCTTGAATGAATAATACGCATTCCTGACAGGGTACATTTTGCAGTTGCATACCATAGAAAGTAATAAATATCAAACCAGATGGGAGGAAACTCTGACATCTTGTTGCTCAGTTATTCAGAACATGTTCCATTCCTGAGTGACCAGAGAATTGTATGGGTTTTTGCTTTAACAGGACGATGTGAAATCTTAATTTACAACAGGGAGAATAAAAATGACAAAACGTTGACATAGTTTGGGGTTACAATCCACAAAACCATGTTATAAACAGGTAAATATATCAACAAAACATTAAGGGATAAGAGTCTCTAGCCCCCACTGAACAGAGCCGGTGAACAATTAGGTGCTAAGTAACTGCAGGTGAGTGTGAGACACAAAGAAATCATGTTCTATAAAAAAGAGAGCACTGAGCCCTCTGGCAGATGAATGGGTGGCCAACACATGCTACCTCATGCCAGACTGAGACCCAAGCTCTCTGAGGTAGACAAAACAGTTTATCTTACACTCTGAGAGGAGAGAGTTCACACTGTCCACTGATCGACTACTCCTCCGCAGACCACCCATCGTCTGAGGTGGTGGCGGCAGTGGCGCGGAGGATGGTGCTCTCTGTGACAGTGATGACTTTGGTGAGGATGAAGACGTGTGGGGATATCTGGTCCTTGGCTTGACGTGTCCAACAGCGGCCATGTTTCTAGTGAGGATGATGGACAGTGCTGCACCACAGAGCATGAAGGCAAAAGTAGCACCTTTCCATAACTTCATCTTAGAATGTGGAGGAGCATTGAAACTCTGCGGGCAGAGGGAGAGGCAAAGCCCATTAAAGTCCGACATGTTAAAACAGTGCTGCACTTATATAAACTCTCTCTCTTCATTTTAATCCCACATGCATTATGTATGGTAAGAAGAGTAAATGAGTGAGATTTAGTTGTTTTGCTGCTGTTTCACCCTAAATGTAAAGAACCCTCTTGGTTTTCCAATTCTGATTTATATAAGCCACATGTGTGAGTTTGCAGTCATAAAAATCCAAAAGGATGATAAATAAAATGTAATTCATTTTATTTATCATCCCAAATAAAAAACGCGGTTGCGTTTTTTTATGCTAACCCAACATGTGTCATGGTATTCATGGTCTTTTTCTGCTAAAGCAGAAGGCGGGCAGAACAATGCTTTAATTGTTATCTTCTGGGTCCTTATAGCATTTGTCAGACCACTATCACAAATCCCTCTCTCTCAGCAGAGGCTTCCCTCCAGAGGGCTTTCCTGTTGCTGTTGGTTTACTTTGGCTAATGCTACATGAAGACAGCTGTCGGCTCACTTTCAGTTCACCTACAAGTTCACAATCTGCAGATGACATCTGAATATGATTGCAGCGTGTGTTTTGAGTCATTCTGCAGAGGTCATGACACAAAAAAGTAGGCGTTTCTATTTTTAAGTTGAAGTTTACATATCATTCATGTATAGAGTAAAGCATCAATGTTGGGATTCTAAAATCTTCCGAACAGACAAAACAAACGTTTCAATTGTTTAGCATAAGGATATTTTTATATGTGTGTGTTTGCTTTCCAGAAAGATACTGCCTGTAGATTTGTGAAAGTTCACAAGATTAAAGAAATATCAAAAGAAGAATAAAACTTTCTTATCCACTCAGGAATTCCTTGACCCCACCCGTATGGTGTGTGTGGATGACCGGGCCTCATGTACATGTCGATGCATCCGTGCTTGCCTGTGCGTACTCTGCAGAGGAATCTACATCCCAGACTGAATGTAAGCTACTGAATGTAAGTTGTGAGTAATCTCACCTATTTCTGCATCTTTTCTTTGGTGTCGAGCCATTTCTAATGGTATAGAAGTTTCTCTGCAACTTGATATTGTTTCCCTCACTACATATTAACAGATATACTTCCTGATGCCATACTGGTATACTGGCAGTGGCTAACAGCAAATCCAGACCGGTCTCCCAATGTTTTCTGCCAGACTGGTTTCTCAGCTTACGTATTTGTGCAGGCGTCTTTGCAATAGGGCTGAATTCTGAGTGGGTACCCTGAATACTGATGCCTATGGCAAAAATATATAAATAAAAGTACTTAGCCTTGTCTATACAACAAACTTCTAAACTTTCATCTTTCAGATTTGAGTGCACGTACGACATGGCAAAGAGCAGTGGTCTGAGCAACGATGGCTCGCTTACTGGGGTAACAGGGTTCATGTCAAAGTATTGCACTTAAGCAAGCAACTTAGTTTGATATACAGTTCATGTAAATCAAAAGTGTAGTTGTGGCTGCAGCAAAATGCTATTTGGTCCCTAGTCATGTATGTCTCATGTTGGTTATTTACTGTTAAATTTAATTGAAGAAGGGGATAGATGCTTCCCTCAACGGAAACTTGCTTTGTTTATGTTGGTCCAAAACCAAATGATGTCACCCAAGGTCTTGTTTTTCCTCATCTCAATGTGTTAATCCTGAAATTAAAAAGTGCCAGTTAGGTATATTGTATAGCAAAGGATAAGATCATTGTTTTCTTATTCTATTAACAGATCATCTTAAGAAAGTCACTCAGCGCCAAGGGTGGGTTTCCTCACATGACCACCATATATCACTATTTTTGGCATGTTAGCTAGTTCCATGCCTTGCCTTGAAGTGATGATTTCAATAGACAGTTAAAAAAGGAATTGTGGTGACTCACCTGCAAGAGTGTATACCACATAAGGCTGAGTCGTTACTGCAGTGGCCCGGGTTCGCCTCTGACTCAAGCCCTTTGCTGCGTGTCATCCCCTCTCTCTCCCCTGGCTGTCCTATCTCTCTCTTAACTATCCTATCAAACAAGGTCCATTTTTACATGTCATGATTAGTCCCAACGTTGTGGGGTGGACGCAGATTTAGATGATGCATGGAGGATCGCGGCTGGATTCTATCTCTTCCTGAAGCCCTATGATGAATTCAAACCCGCAACATCTGGCTCATCAGTTCTATTGAACTACCATGGCCCTGACAATCCTATCAAATAGAGGTGTAAAATACAAAATAAAATTTAAAAAAATGATTTGTCAAACAGTTAGGTCACAGATACCAGAAACTGACTGGATCAAGCGTGCTCATCATGTGTCCAACTTATGTCACCACAAAACAGCTGGATTGTCATTTATTTACTCATCTGCACCCATCTGCTGCCGACTGGCACCAATAAAGCTGCCAATGATCATACTACAGCTTCTTCTCCTCTTCATGGGTGATTAAAAAGCATGGACGTTCGACAACCATCACTGGTCTCCATGGCTGCAGGCATATATATGCAGATGTTACATGGGGGAAGGGGCACCAATGTTTTCTCAGGACAACCGTGGACACACATAGTTGAGAGGTGCACTTCCTCTAAACACGAGAGTTGGTGTTTCAGCCAGAGATACAGCATCAACAGAGAGGATATAGGGGCACCTTGAAGGACATTCCAACAGAAGGAAAAGACATCCTCAAACAGACGTAAAAATGCAAAAGGGAGTTGCTTAAACAACACAAGCATTTCCTCCACAGCTATGCCACATCTGGCCTTTTTTTATGAAGCGTCACAAAACATGCATGCGATGATGTATTGTGCACGCCATGCCCAGCAGAATATGCAAGGCTCAAAAAAAGTTATCCTACATGGGGAGGGGGGGTAATGTTGATGGGAGAATGCTGACAAACATAGGCACACATGAAAACCATCAGCTAGACTGCGTGTTTAAAAAGAGAGCGGGAGTGAAAATCAGGTATTTGCGTGGTCTGCAAAGCTGGACCTTGAAAATAAATACTTGAAGAGCAGAACACTGTTGGATAATCTTTCAGCTGAGAGGTTACCAATAGTATAGAAACAGCTGTGGACGATTATAAGCAAATGTTGAGGCAAACCCTTAAAATTTACAGCTGTTCGCCCAGAATTCAGAGGTTTCTCATCGTATCCGTTTTTGGGAGGATGTGTCTTTTGCAAATGCATCATACACGGTTAGTGTCTGCCAAATTCCCAGTCTGACCCACAGCTCATCCCGAAAGATACATTTTTGTCTATGTCACAGTAACAGACATTTTCTGTTAATAGTTTGGTCATTGGCTATTGTGCTCCTAAACTGACAGTAATGGAATTATGCCAGCATGGTGATTGTGTATTCCACCTTCCCAAGCCATTCACAGAGACTGAACTCAACCTCACCAATGTGGGAAAATTAATCATTAATATTTCATAATGGGGATGAGGGGCAAGGGCTTATGTGGTTAACAATGTTTTGAATTGAGCTGGGAAATGTAAGGGGGGGCAATTTTTACCTCACTAGATATTGAGCAGCATGACATGATTGCAGTAAAATGAAGATCACATAGACGCAGCAATGAAGAGTCCCTTTGTGCTGAAAACTCAGATGCCTGTACCAAATTTTCACTCCTCTTATTTCATAGCATGGGTTTCTTCACGTGGCTGATAATAAGCTCTTCTTCCTCTCACAGGCCCTCTGAGTCATGCTAGCATGTGTGTGTACGAGTAAACATGCACACACAATCTCACACACGCACACAAGCACATGTACATAGACAGTTTCACTTCTCTATATCAGATGGCATGCGCATTAATGGGTAGCATCACAAAGTCCAACCTTCCACTGTTGTCCAGTCACCCACTTCACTTCCATTATACATACAATCCTCCGCCAACACCATCACATAACACTAGATAAACCACCTTACATAATAACATAGCTGTTTGATAACTAGAAATGTCCACAGTCCTGAGCAGGCCAACAGTAGCTCTGAACTATGCGCTCCCTTTTGTATTCACCACCAATGAGACCTGTGGCCTTTACCTACATAGCAGACCATGCGCTTGAGCTAAGCTCCACCCATGTGACCGCCTGTCCCTCCACTGCTATGAACACACCCTGTAAATAACCAGGCTCAGAAGATAACAGAAGGAGCATAGCAATGGAGCAGAAAAGGCACCTACTGTCTTGGACTTCCCAGTTGCAATAAAAACAAGATGTTTTGAAGCCTGAGGCCGTGTCCCGTCCTCTCCCTCTTAAGTGAACATCAAGGAAGGCCGGGGACAGCTAGAGAGTGCTTGAGGAGGTAACAGGGACATATTCCAAAGATCAGGTCGGGATTAGCACTAATGCCTGCCGGCTTTATCTGTTGTCACGTGGGGTAACACCTGGCTATAGAGCTGGCATTGGAGTTCTGACTCTGGTAGGCCTGTCTGTGTGTGCTAATCTGTCCAACACCTCCAACTCAGGGGTTAGGCCATCAGGGCCCCACGGAGAGAGGGAGAGAAGGAGAGAGAGAGAGAGAGAGAGAGGGCAGTTGGGGGTTCATTGTCTTGCTCAAGGACACCAAAACATCCTTTCTGCTGGACCAGGAATTAAACCTGCAACCTTCCGATTGTCAGACAACTGCTCTACCCACTGAGCTATCCCCCCTGACAATGGGAGATCCGTTTTACGTGTCACTATCAGGCCCCACGTTATGAGTTATGACAAGGATTTAGATGGATTTTGGGGAATGAAAGCTGATGCCTTTCCTGACACCCCGTGGTTGGTTCGAACCTGCTACCTCTTTTGCATCAGTTGCTGATAACATCTGCTCTACCAATGAGCTACTAGGGCCCCTCTCTGACCCTTATAAACACCACAATTGTATATGGACCAAAACAAAGGCTGGTTTCATGAGCAAGTTGGTCATTGACTTTACATCAGTGTTAATGAGGATTATTCTCAGAGGACAGACAGGGGAATAGTATCAATCACAGCATTGTAAGATGGTGACAGATACCCTCCGGTTCAAGGATGTTCATTAAATGGCAAATTGACTTGTTCTTATATAGTGCTTTTCTAGTTAGACCACTCAAAGCACTTGAGTGCTTCACTTCTACCGAGGTATGCGGCAGGATATGAAGCTGCAACGCCTGACTCCCCGGTGTGCACTCTGACCACTGAGCCACCATAGTTTTTTCTCTTCACATAGATGGCCTTTTTGACCCCTCATTCACACCAGTGTTCCACTCATCCTTAAAATAGCCCCTAGTGTGAGCCGTTGTGACTCAACTGTAGACTGCGTGTCTTGGAGTCAGGGGCATCAAATCCTGCCACGCTGGTTTGGTAGATGTTAGTCATTCAATGTAAAGAGCTTTGAGTGGTCACTAGACTAGACAAGCACAACATAAAAATGGGTCTACTTACCATATAGATGGGTGTAGACTGCAGAGTCTTTGCCTGATGTGCTAGGTCTTTTGTGTTATAACATCCTCTTGGCCAGTGTATTTAGTTTTCCCAAAGTATGAATCACGGCATTCCTCCCTTTTACTGATTTCCTAATCTGTATTATTGAGCATGAAGATGTATTTATTTGTATCTTTGAACACTGTTGGCTGCAAAACAAGTGGCCTTTCAGAGACAGCATTGGGTTTACTACATGGGGCTCAATGAGCATTGCCCAATGGTAAATGGTTATGAGGTGAAAGCACTCTTCAGTTTCAAGTGATTGGTATTAAGTGTCATGATCTTGTTTGCATTGATTAAATGTGTACCTCTGAATATTATGTGAATCTGATGACAAGATTCAGTGTAGACCGATGCATGAGAAATTATAAACCCATTTTTACCAAGCAGATGCTAAACGAGGTCCATGAGGAGGACTGCATGTTTGTTTTTTCATTGCAACTTGGAAAGCGTACTTAATCTTTTGTAGAAGTTTGTAATGGTACATAAAAGTGAAAGTAAGCTCTTCAACTGACAAACAAGATAAACAAGACAAACAATTCAAGATATATTAGAGATTTTTTTTGTTGTTCGTTCATTTTTACCTCATGCGTATTGGATTGAAATGTAAGAATGAAAGCCCCATCTTTGGCAGAATAATTTATTAACCAGTTAATGTTCTCACTTTTATCATGCTCTTGATGTACCCAGGTGTCTGACTCTTCATGAGACCATGTGTGATCCGGATAACTGCGATTCCAGCAACAAGCTATCCAAAAGTGATGGTGTTGCTCGACCAATTGACCTCTCACTGCCTGATTCTGACTCTGAGGAAGAACCAACCAGTGTGCCATTTGACCCTAGCATAACATGCTTGTCTTCTTCAGATGATGATGATGAGGATCCAGACCATTATGTCCATAGCAAGGCCCAGGACAATGAGGTACCAGAGGTACCATTTAATCATGCTTTTAAACAGAGTGTTGTTCCTGAGAAGCCTCAGAGTTCCTTTTGCTTGAAAGGAGGTAGCTCCAGTTTCTCAAGCCGCAGTCGCAATATCTTTGATTGTCTGGATAGTGCTGCAAAGCTGACCTCTTCACTGCTGGGCCAAGACAACGTTATAGATGGGGTATTTGTTCGACCTCTACATCCTCCTCTCCCCTGCAGCAAGAAAAATTCAAAGTCTGCAGACCAGCCTCTATGTAGCGATGGGGGAGGAACTGAGGAAATGGAAGCCAAAAGAGGTGTACCAGACTACTTGGTGCACCCTGAGCGCTGGACTTGCTACAGTCTGGAAAATGTTCCTGAGACCAGCGACAGCCAGAACCGCATGGTGGCCCAGCAGTACCTCAATAGCCTGCTGCAAAAGACGGAGCAGAAGACCCACCAACAAAAGGACTTCACCCCAGAATTCAACCAGGGTCAAAACACCAGTGGGTGTAACAGCAGCTCCCAGAATAAAATGATCTTCTCCAGACCCTCATGCACCACAAAGGAACAGCCAGATACCTGGATAGACAGTGCTGGAGGCAGAGGACGGGACAAGGTTGAAGACACAATGAAAGTGAGAATGAGGGCCACACCCAAGGTGATGGATCACATCAAAGAACCAGCCATGGAAAAGGAGAGGGAGAAAGGGAAAGCCATGAGTCATTTCCATCGGGAGGAGGATGATGAAGAGGAAATTATCACAGTAAACAGATCTCCAGATGATAAAGGAAGAAACCGGAAGCGGATTCTGTCAGATGGAGGTTCTGATGGGCAGGATGTTGAGAGAAAAGAAGCCAACTCTGGTGTCGTCTCCTTTAAGAAACCTAAACGGAAAAACTACAGGAAGACCTCCGAGCAGGATGAGGACTGAAGGGGAAGTGGGTTGAGGAATCGGTTTTCTGGATCTTCTTTAACAAATCACTGAATTTTGATCATGATGCCACTTGATTCACACATAATCTCAAAACTCCATCTGAAGTAATACAAATTACTTTTTCCCGGGGCAACTTCCAGTACTTATTGACATGTGTGTATGTATGAATGTATGTAATAGTTGGATGATTTGCTCGGTAATTCTTCCCTCTCCACCTCAAGCTGATGGTTGGTGAGTGTTGCAGCACAACATTGCTGCTGTGCAACACCCAGGTGGGTGTGGCAGGTCACTGGTGGTTGAGGTGAGTTACCCCTCTTCTCTGAACCGCTTTGGGCATCTTGATAAAGCGCTGTGTAACTCGACTGTCATGACTTCATTGTCATGTGGGTGGCAAACGTAACATTTTGAATATAGAATGATTATTTTAAGAGGATTTTTTTCTCGTAAATAATTCCAAACCTAAAATTCAATCCATGATGTACATTTTAAATCCTCTGATTAAACAGATGTAGCACATGGACAAACCTGTTGGTGTATCCTTCTTTGCAGTGGAGGCTGGTGTGTCTTGGAAGGGATTGCCTTCATTCTGGCCAGAGCAAGTTTTCAGTCTGAAAGGTTTTCCCCTGACAAATAGTATCCATTGAGTGTATCGTGGCATCAGTTCTTTTCCAGACAAACACGACCTGGTCAGTTCTGGTTCCATCTGTTGGTAAACAGGACAAGCATCTCTGTGGCAACGCCATTTTGGTGATAAGATCTCCATCAGGAAACAGTCTTGATAGTGGTGAAAGGTAAGCTGCCCATCAAAGTTTTTTGAGATCTTTTGACGTTTCTGAGCAATATTTGATCGTCACCTTTTGACTGAGTAAGAAAATCCTGCACAGGGTGTCAGATGAGATCTGTGGGTTGATTCATGCAACACTGCCTCATGTTCAGTGTCTCCCTGGTCTGAGGAGTGGTCATGGCTAAATGGTGATCAGACAATCATCCTCTGCAGATCTGTTGTCACTAAGTGTTTCTCAGGCTGCCACATGAGGGGCTAAGGCATGAAGCAGAGGGTGCAGCACAGCTGAACATGATAAACCACATGGCACAATGGGAGAATAGTCCAGGTCCACTGTGGGCGGCCGGTACCCGGGGCATGCCTAGCCGAGGGGGGGTGAGAATGAACTGTTTAAATGGTCAGTGTAGGTCAACATAAGTAGCAGAAGTCTGCATTGCATCTCAGAGTTCATGGTGTGATGCAGAAGTCTGCAGCCCTCTTGCTTTAAAAGATTTGGGGTCAAGCAAACGGAGCCCCTCAGTCCTGTCAAACTAACCCTGTAGCTAGATGGAGGATGAACCACAGCAGCGTTTGCTGTGTTCACGATTGAAGGAAGTACCCGAGGACACAGCTTAGACTGGGTTATTTAGAATGAGCCAGCATGAGCGCCTGGTCCTCCACCCACATGTCTGGGGGACAGGGTTTAATCTGCTGTGCAGCTCCCAGAGTCCTGTGTGTTGATGGATGATCAACACCAGGATGTCCACGTTGTAGAGCACAGCCCCGGGTCAAGACATGCCAGCTGAGGAGCTGGACTCAGCTGTGGCCGTCAGAACGCATGATGACCAACGCCACACAGTGGGGCTGCAGCAGTGGGACCCGGCCGGGTTGAGCCCCGGACCAGGGAAGAGGTTCACATGTCCGGGTGTGTGTCGTGTCTGTGGATCTGGTGTCTAGCGTGCTCGGGACCAGGCCGCTGAAGAGACTTTTTGAGGGGCATTAACCATTCATGTCTTGTTGATAGTGGGAGGAATCCAGAGCACCCAGAGGAACACACACAGAACATGTAAACTCCACACAGAGAGGCCTGGGATGGGATTTGAACCCACGACCTTCATATGGTGAACAAGAAGCACAAGACAAGGCTTGTTTTCAGAATCAGACACTGAACCCCTCCTGACTGAGCCCTGAAATGGAACCGTGACCTGTCCGCTCTTCTTCTGTCCTCTGTTGGGTTTCTCCTCTCTACCTCCTATTGTGTGCCACCTCCTCCCTGCTCCGGGGCGGGAGGGGACGTCATGGTGGAGGCCATGCCTCTATTCTGGTCGGAGGAGCTGAACAGGCTCCTGCTTGGAGCCCCGATGCGGAAGTGAGGTCACGTGTAACAGGTGAGCTGGTCCGCCAGGTGGAGGATGTGCTGCAGACGACGCGTCTGTGGAATCGAAGGAAGGATGACAGAGGTAGAGACCGGCTGGAAGGACTCATTCCTCCACATGTTCAACCGGAGCCCACAGGTAAGGACTGCGTCTTCATTTTCACACCCACCCCGGTGGCCTGCGTGGGAACATCAGTGGTGCTTTGACACAACGTGTCCACATGAACTGACTCGACTTGTGCCGTTTCCTGCACGGCCGTGGATCTTGCGGAGGGAGGGACGTGCTGTCGTCGGTGTGACTTTCACGTCAGCCCAGCAG
>OMLC01000642.1:0-15906 GCA_900302585.1 Regalecus glesne
ATAGTACATGTGTAAACTGGACTAATGGTACACAAACATTCATACATGTGAACCTTGTCATAACTTCATATGATGAAACATTTATTTATTTTTTACTTCTCTATAAAAACTTTTTTTTTAATGTGCAAATAGAATGTCAGCGACCCCTATTGCACATCCTGATCTGGCTCTCTCAATTTTTCTGGTTCAGGCCCAACGACTACTCCTCTGAGGGTTTTAATGACTGGGCCTTCATGACTACACACTCATGGGATGAGGATCCCCGGGGGGAGTGGACCCTGGAAATAGAGAACGTCGCAGTAAACGGGCATGACTACGGTAACCAGAATCACTCACCATCATACTAGAGAGGCTGTTCACATCACCCAGGGCCCTCTCTGAGCCCTCATCACGTTGTATTCTTATATGCTTTAATGCTTTTTTGAGCCCCCTCCCAATTCATCCTTACTTCACACAACTTTCAATAATGGATTTTTAATGGTGCCATGGGAAAGGCACTGGGAGGAACAAGCGGATTGGTTTTGGCTATTTTTCTGCTTTTATTGGATAGAGGATAGTGAAGTGGCACACAGGAAACAAGGGGAGGGAGAGAGAGACGGATACAACATGAAATGATGGTCTGTGGCAGTTATGTTGTAGCATGCACCATTGCTATTTGGTCATTTTCAGGTCATTTTCTAGCATATGGGTACTTCAGATAGGGATCCATATGCAAAAAATGACCTGCAATCCACTGATGATTAGCCGTACTGTAAAAGTTGAGTATTGTGAAGAATAAGTTTTAAAATTTGTTTTTCTTTGCTAGTTCAGCAAAATTCAGGCTGCCCCTGTTTCTTTCAAACATGCATAAAGCAGTGCACTTAAGTCAAGTCCACTTTATTTGTATAGCCCATCATCACAAATTAACAATTTGCTTCAGTGGACTTTACGTCAACACAACATCCTGTCCTCAGACTCTCACATCGGATAAGGAACAACTCTGTTAAAAACCTCTTTAACATGGAGGAAAAAAAGGAGATCTCAGGGAGAGCAACAGAGGAGGAATCTCTCCCAAGACAGCCATGCAATGGATGATGTGTATATACAGTGTGTGTGTACGTGTGTGTACCGTACCGTATATCAATTCGTATACAGTATATCAATCAAGTGACGGGATGGATGATAGGCTGACGACTATTTTTTTATGCCATGCAATCTACCCACACTACCTTTGCGATCGACTGGTAGATCGGGATTTGACCTATTGAACACCCATAGATCATTTTGACTTGGTCATTAGATAAGTAGCTCACATGCTAAAAATGTGTGAGCACCCCTGTATTAGATTGTCTGCGGCAGCCATAGACAGGCAGGATCAAACTTTAACAATCATGCAAGTCAAAAAGGCAGTCTTGGTGATTTCTTGAATGTGCTTTTCAAAGGAAGGGATGGGATCAAAGGTAAAGCCAAGATTTTTGGCTGCTTTACTCTGTGAAATCCCAGAATTATCAATTGTTATTGATACATGATCAAAGAGGTTTTGGTGTCTAGCAGGGCCATGACCAACATCTCAGTTTTATCTGGATTTAATTAAAAGTAGAACATTTTGTGAAATCCAATTTTTCTAAGGAACCAAGGAGGCTTCCAGAATAGTCATTTGAGTAGGATCATTAGCTTTAATTGGCACATATAGCTGAGCATCATCTGCATAGTAATGAAAATTAATTCCATGACCATGTATAATTTGGCTAAGTGGTGAAATATAAAGAGAGGAGAGTAGCCAATAACCAAGCCCTAGGGTACACCATATTTAACATCAGAGAAGTCCAATGTGATGTTGTTATAACAGACGCGGGGCTTTCTTCTAGATAAGTAGGACTTAAGCCAAGAGAGAGCCAAATCAGAGACTCCAAAATTACAATTCATTCTATCAATTAATGTACTGTGATTAATAGTGTCAAAGGCTGCACTGATGAAGGCAGCTTGTTAAGTTGCGCTTTCCTGTGGTTTCCTATGAGCGGTTGGAAAGTCAAGGATTTCCACAGATCTCTCTTCTTGACTTCTTTTGATCCCCTCTTCACACAACACAGGAGCAAGAGTTCACCAGTAGTCCTTTTATATCCCCCTCCCTTATCTTCTCCACATGTTTCTTAGCCAGCTAACCTCTGACCTTGCCCCTGATCTCATCTCACACCGAGATTCTGCTAGACTTCTTTCAGGAGTGTTAAGTTGATATTCTCCCTGTTGTTCTTTCTCTATGACTCTCTCGCTCTTTATCACTTATTCAGGTGTGTTGAGTCAGTTCACTCTGATCCTGTGGGGCACCGGGTCCAGCACTGTTAACCCCTCATCATCTGATTTCCCTCGGCCATCCAACAACAGCTGCAAGACCTTTGATGCCCAACAGATATGCATAGGTGAGTCTTACAGGCTGTCCGGGGGGATCAAAACATTCATGATGCATTTGTCAAATGGCTGTCTTATTTGTTTTTACTAAGAGACTGTTTTTAGGTTTTAGCAGGCTGTAGGTCGGTTTAGGCTCAGTATACTAGCTCACATGGCGTGAACGCGGTGAATACAGATTACCCAGTTCCAAGCAGTCTCAGTTTTTGAGCTGGTACGTCTGTTTACACGAGCTATGAATATGCACGCAGCCAAATGTGTTTGAAAACAGCATGTCACGTAATTTTGAATCATGGGGAGCGAGGTGTGAAGAATCATCAGGAGAAAACCAAGCCATGACACAGGAAGATGTAGCGAGTTGTTAGGCGTCTGTGTGGAAGGATAGTTTTCATCTTGAAATAAGTCCCACAGGGTTATAAGCTTCCTGCTGGGGCTCAACATTTTATATGCTTATGATTTATGTATTTCACATTACTTGGTCCAAAGTTTACATGGGAGAAAGTCTTTGTGGGAAAAACAATTGTTAAGTGAATGATGCACTTGTGGTGTGTGCTAGAACTCGAGTGTTCTCAGCAAACATTGTGTGCTTGTCTTTTGAAGATTACATGTGGCTGCTACCCCGGTCTGTGTACTATGAGTGTGTCATTATCTGTCTCCTCTATCCAGAGTGCAGCCCTGGCTTCTCCCTCTTCCTCCAGGGTTGTGTGAAGCTTTGTCCTCCAGGCTTCACCTCCGCACCACAGCTCCTTAACCTGTCCCTGGAGAATTGGGTGGACCTCTCCTCCGTCCAGGCCTGCCTGCCCTGCAACCTTGCCTGTCTCACCTGCTCTGGCACCGGGCCCACAGACTGCCTCTCCTGCCCTCCTCACAGCCACTTGGTCCTAACCTCCTGCCTGCACCAGAACCAGGTGCAACGCAAATCCCCTCCCGGTGGGGGACTTCATGGAGGTGGGGCCCAACCAGAGCAGGGGAGCCTAGGAGGAAATGGCGAAGGACAAGGGGTTCAGCTCCCAGGGCTCAGCACAGCTCCATCCTCTCAGCTGCCCATCCTGCTGGCTGTGCTGTGCTGTGCTTTCATCTTAGCTGCCTTCGCTGGAGTCTTCCTCCTGCTGCAAATGCGTTCAAGTGGCACTCTCAGAAGCTTAAGGACTAAATTACCATCCATGGAGACAGGGACAAGGGGCCTACGGGTAGGCTTTGGCTTCAGCCATGGACGGGAAAGGAAGGCCCGAATATGCTATAAGGGAATCCCCACCGTGTGGGGGGATGAGGACGTGGCAGCCTGCGAGTCTGAATCAGACAGCGAGGAGTTGGACTTGCACAGTGAGAGGACAGCTTTCATCAGGACTCAGAGCTCACTATAGTTCTGTCCCTGGTCTGCAACCAAACCCCTGCATCTCTCGATCGCTTGCTATCTGTGCAGTGGCTCGGGCGTCAAGACCTCATGCAGGACATCATCAGCGCCTGCTTGGAACTTACTCAATCAAAGTGAAGTATGAATGAGAACTAAGTAAGTGCAGTTAGATCCTTGAATAGCAAAGCCTTACACTTTCATCAACAACCCATCCAGATGCAGTTAAGAAAATTAACATTTGCTTATTTATTCATTCATCTTTGTAATTTATCAGTCTCCAGAGCCATTGGGGTTGGATGAATTCATTCTGTATTTGCTTTTGATACTGAGCCATTAATTTGTCAGTGGATCAGAATTGTTTCTGGATTTTAATTTGACTGTCTGTTAAATCAGCAGACAGCATGATTAATCCAGAGGCAGGCATTTTAGAAGTTGTGCTTTTCTTATGTATGTAAAAACCTTGCATCAAAAACTCAGCCAGTTAAGGATGGTTTATTTTTAACATTATTTCCTCTGTACACAACCCCCGACCCTAGTCGGTTATAAAGTTGTAATGGTCATACTGGGGATGATTTTTAACTGTAGGAATAAAATGTCATCCGGAGAACATTATGACAAATGGCCAGTTGACGAGTACGAATTTAATAGGATACCCAAGTATTTGCAAAATCCAACAGGGTGTCAACATCTGTTTTCATAATGACAGTGTGAGAGAGGCAGTGTTTACAGTGATGGCATTGGTGGAATTTGCCAATGTGACAAGTAAGATGAGAAAGTCACATGATATTATTGATGGATGAAGGAATAACAGCCAGAGGAAATGGAAAATGCTCAGTGCCATTTCATTGGAAGGGATAAAAAACATAATTTAGCCCAAAGCTGCTCCTGCAACCTTTTCAGCATCTGTTTATTTAGTTGCTGTTGGCAAGAAATAAGATAATTTTGTCTTCATTTTCTCCATGGAGGCCATATTGATTTTTTTGGGGGGGGTTCTCTCCCAAATTGTCTTCATCAGGGCAAAGGAGTGATTTCCCCATTCCCTTACCAATTCCATATATTTTGAAAGATGAATGTAAGTCATCCTTCCTATCTGTGGACATTCAAAACTTGTGGGTGCACAAGTTGAACTAAAAGCCTTTCCTTCAGAATTTATGATGAGTGAATGCTAAAATGCATTTTTTACCAGTTTCTTTTTATATCCTTTTTTATTTAAAACTGACAATGAGTGTAAATATTTTTGAACAATTTCATGCTGGAATAAAATGACTGGGTGTTGTGGGCTGATTTCTGTCTTTACAGGCTTAGTATAAACATCTTTTACTGGCTTTTACAGGCCTCAGCATCAACAACTCCCTCCCCCCAAGAGAGCAGATGCCTCATCACTTCTTCATACTTATACATTATTCCAGTTGCGCTTCCTTTCCTTTAGGCTCCTGAGCCTACTATCCAATTGCAAGGAGACCCCTGCCTGAAGGGGTTTTCAATGTTTTGCAAGCCTTGTATTCCACCACAATATGGTCATCATTAATATTTAAGATTTATGAATGGAATCTTGGACATGCCCTTAATATTGCTTCTCAGTTCATTCACATGAGTTTTCCTCCAGCACAATGTGCAAGGAGAGAAATCGGGTCCGTAGACAAGGTCATGTTCAATCTGTAACCCATATTTAACTCTGCCTGGAGAAACCGGTGCACCTTAGATGTGTCATGCATTGCATTATAAAAGTATGATAAAAATGTGTAAAAGTAAATGTGTGTGCTAAATCAGAGGAGGGCTTTGAAAGCCACGTCGATCCTCATTTCTCATGGCCTCATTTCTCCCCCTGTGTGTTTCTATCTGGTGAGATTTGGCTCTTTCATGTCCTTAGTGTCCTTGAGCATTGATTTTTTTTTTTTTATTCTGGCTCAGCCTCTTATCACTACAGCTATTCTTGGCAACAAGAAATAAACAGATCTAATGTAATAAAGATAATAATCACCATAATTTAAGCTGCTAATAATTTGAGTGATTATCCATTTATTACTCTGGTCACATTTTTTTCAAAGCTGCTTTTGTTGGGAATGTGCAATATTTTAGATAAATGTGCTACTTTAATTACCAAATACTACTTTCTAATTTAGTTCGTGATGGTGTGGGGAAAAATTATTTTCATCCAAATACTTGTTTTTAATATACTTAAGATACCACACCCACCTATCCACTAAATTCTGCCTCTCACATTCACCACATTTGTAGACTGAGTTATGCTATTACGCCAAATGTGATGGTTGATGGAAAACTCGAGGAACCCTCAGAGGGCCCCCAGGAGCTACTGTGGGAGTATTGGGTGAAGGGGTCACTACTCGGAGCCATCCAACTTCTGAACCCCCAAAGCAGGAGCTGTGTCCAGGTTCTTGGTAATAAGTTGGACCCATTTCTAGCTGGGGTTGGCTAGGCCTGCAACCTAATCACCTATCCTGTTTGTAATAGTCATGGAGGAGAGGGGTTACAGTTCACCGAACTGAGGAACACATCAGATGATGTGGTTCTGATTGCATCATTGGTATGTGATCTTCAGCACTCACTAGGTCCGTTTGCAACCAAATGTGAAACAGCTGAGATTGGGATCAGCACCTCAAAATCTGAGGCCATGGGTTCTCAGCAGGAAACCAGTGGATTTCCCAGTCTGAGCAGGGAATGAGCTCTGACATACCAGCAAAGGCTGAGGAATTTTACTAAGGGCACTTAGACTTGACCTGGCTAGAACAGGAGTGTGCTGAATATCACACTGTAACTGGCTACTCACTTGATCTGGACTTTTCCTATTTGTTTTATTTTGTTACATTTTGTTCTGCCAGCTCTGCGCTGCTGTTTAAAGTTTGACCAGAGAGGCTAGACAATGCCAGTAGCTCTGTTTTATCTTCCATTTTTCAACCAAGATATTGCTTAAAACTGGATCATTATGGGTAAACATATGGTAACATTGTTGGATCTAAAGTTGGGTGGTTTTCATGACACTTAAGGCACAGCATAAATATTTCCTGTGGATTAACACAACCTATTTACCACAGACTAGGACAGTACTTTACTTTTTTTTCTAACAGATATAAAAACGTAGTTAATCATTTTCATTCATTGTTCTTATCTTAGAACTTGTTAACCAAGTTAATGTAAGTGCTTGCATTAGGAGTTCACTCAATATGGTGTTCTTTGGCCTGGTAGATACTCAAGTCTGTCTGACATGGGCACTCATGTGCCTCACATGCTTGACTCGGAGCTGGAGATGACATGTAGATGAATGTTGAAAGGTCCTGTTTTTTAAAATCTACTTCGACATGACCCGATTCAAACTATTTTGACCTTTTTGACTACCTGGATTATTGAGTATGAAAAGAAGGATGTTGGAGCTATCTGATATTATGGATAATGAAGTCTATCACTAGCATGTGTTGCTTTACTCTATTGACAGGAGTAGAGGCACACAGGCCAGTATAACAATGTCCCAGGGAGTACGTACCTCTTATCTAGGATGCCGTCAGTCAGGGTCTGCCTCCCTTCAAGACTCCCTCTAGCCAACCGGTCAGCCCATAAAAATCATCTGTCCTCAGTTGCAGCACTCAGCACCAAGTTCCAAAGTGCCTCTGGAATCAAGATCAGAACAAGAACTGTTGGTCAGGAGCTTTATAAAGTAGGTTACCATGGCCAAGCAGCTGCACATAAGCCTAAGATCACCATATGTGATACCAAACGTGATATAAAGCACACTGCCATTGGACTCTGGAGCAGCGGGAAGCCTTCCCTTGAGTGATGGATCATGCCTCAGTATTTTACACTCCGACAGATCCATCTGGTTTTGGCACATGCCAGGAAAATGCCTGAATGCATTGCTAACTGTAATAATAATGGATAATTTAATAATGGTCAGGGGGCTATATTCAATGGTTTGGGCTAGGTGTAGTAAATCTTAAAGCTACAGTATATAATGAGACTCAAGAGAAACGTGTACTTCCAGCTTTGTGTCAACAGTTTGGGGAAGGTCCTATCCCGTTTCATCATATTAACCCTAAGCAAAATAATTTTATAAAAGGCAGTTTGCAGAGTTTGGTGTGGAAGAACTTGACTGGCCTGAATTGTAAAGTCGATTGGGAGCCAGGCCTTGTTCCTATCATCCAAGCTCCACCTCCCTAATGCTCTAGTCTAGTGAATGAATGGGAGCCGATCCCCACAGCCTTGATTCAACATCTAGTAGAGAGCCCTTCCAGGAGTGGCGGATTTTATAATGATTAAGGGCACTAGCTCTTTATTAGTGTATTACATCTGTTACACCATCATCAGACCTTACTCAGCAGATGAAGGCTAATTTAAAGGTGTCCTGGTGAACCACTGATCCAACACTGCCTTCTGAGAAACAATTCTACTTCTAGATTGAAAAGTTCAGATTCACTACTCTGTAGCTCATTCTGACACATTTACGAGGTGGATTTTGTATAAAAACACGTTTCCCTCTTGAGCGGAGAGTGAGATCGCCGGGAGGTGGAGTGTAGATGAGAGAATCATTTAACATAGATTGAATTCCCAGTGTTGCTCAACTGACATGTAACTTACCAAACACCGCACCAACCTCCCTCCGAACACTGAGGAGAGTGTTGTGAGGATCACTGGCAGGCCTCAAGCAGCCCTGCGGCTTCACATCATCTCCTCAAAACTGTCCTTGATCTGGTTTCACGTTGTGTGAAGAAACGGTTTCTGTGTTACCCATCTGCATGGTGCTCACGTTGGGAATTACATTACCTGCGAACACACACACACATAATAGAATAACAAAAGGAAAACTGACTTGGCTGCTGTGGCCGACTAGTCTCTAGGAATGACATGTGGCCATCACACCCACCTTTTATGTATGGCTATCTCTGGTCAGCTGTCTGATGAGAGCTGGAGCTTTGCCGTCTTCCAGCATTGTGCCTATTTGGTAGCACTGATCTGGAAAAAAAAAGACTAGATCGGGTTACTACTGTTTTGGAAAGAAGTCAACACCATAAGCTTGGTGTCCATCTTAGAATGCCCAATATCAGTAAATTCAAGGATGTATTCAAAAGTAAGATTGAGGAACGGGTTCCAAGATGCTTTTTTTTTAAATACACGTAAAGCTGACTTGAATCCCTTTGGAAGAGGGTTTCCAGAACTAAAGATCTCAAAAGAAGGCGATTCAATGTTCTGATGGGCTTAACCGTTACAGACCCTTCAGAGCAGTACTGCAAAGCAACTGCTACAGTAGACCTTAAAGCCTAAGCAGCAAGGTTTACTATCATCTTGGGCTGTCTCCAGTCCATGTGAGCATTTTTCGATTCATTTCCAAGCCGCAACTCGTAAGTTTTTTTGTAATTTGTGGACTTCCACTAAGTATTGCCAGCAAATTTTATTTCCCTTTCCATCCTTCGAGATACCTACATCTCCAAGTGTTGCAAATAAGCTTCAACATATGGTATATATCCAGCAGTAGATTACCTTTATGCTGGTTATCAACAGGATGTGGAAATCAAGCTGGTAGATGAAAGGTGATGCTCCTAACTCAGTTAGCATGCTGAAGTGGCAGGAAGGACCATCACAGGTCAATGAGACTACCTTGACTCTCACTTCAAACAGCTTTTTCCGGCAGATCTTAACAAAATTTTCTCTCAATGCAATTAAGTCCATCAGCAAGAAAATAATTATATGGAACTATCCAAGTATTCATGAAGTCGAGAGCATCTCTTACAATGGGAAACAAATCATTGTCATCAGTGCCATTTCCAAGATCAACAAACCCCTCTGTACTTCCTCATTCTACTCAATATGTTTCCAAACAGCCATTTCATCAAGCACAAATGAGCATATGACCCCTGACCTTTTGCTCTTGATGATATAATCCTCTCTGTCACATAAAAATATGAATCGGTTCAACTGGATAAGTTTATGGATAAACGTTTTGTCACTCGAACAGGTGACATATTGAGTCTGAGCTGACTGCAGCATCCCCTCCCTTATAAACAGTACAGATGCATGCCACACAACAAAAGGCTAGTTTCATATGCAAGTTGGTCACTGACCGCACATTCAGTGGTAATGAGTACTATTCAGAGGATTAGGGAATATTTGCAATTATAGCATTGTAAAATAATGACAGACCTCAGGGCAGCCGGATGTGACATTGTACTCTCAGATGGTTGTGGAACAGGAGGCCTGACACTCATCCTTTGGGCCCCAGTGGTGAGGAACTGACTGGGGCCGGGGGTTTTGGGCATGGTGATGTAGAGCTAAAACGAACACAAGGAGCTGGTCTGAGTTGGCAGAAAATGAAAGAATGAAAAAAAAATAAACAAAGGAGAGGATCAAACTTTAACCAAGCTTACTGAGAGCTTGGATCAAATCATTAAGACATCACAATGAAGGAAGCCAATCACTGCTAATAACAGGGTGGAGATGGCTGCAAAATAATGGTGTACTAAATCGGAAAGTATGGTGGGAAAGCCTTGCAATGGTAATGAAAAGTTTTTAAAAAACTGATACCAAAACAATCTGCATACGATGTCCATTGTCTGTGACCTTAATCTCACACAGGACGGTCATGTCAGTAATCTCAGCAACATTCTCCAAAATGTGTCCTTGCTCCCTCAGAAAACAATGGCATAGATGTTGTTGTTTTTTAATTTGACAGTTCAGTCAGATGTCTGGTGTTGGCCAGGTCACGGCACCGCATGGCACTCACTTGTCTCAAAGAAGAAATCATTGTATAGAAGACCATCAGATCAGCATCGGTTCTCAGGTACGTCTCCTCCTCCACCAACTTCACTCCGACTAAATGCCGCCACCTACTGGCAATGTACGGGAGGATGGATGTCATGCCACAGTTGATTATACCTACAAGGAGATGAGGAAATGTTAAAGGGTTGTGGGGCCCTAAATTAACACCAAAAAAATGTAGAAGTATAGAAACAAATTTCTCAATACCAGAGAAGATTCCAAAGACACAATATTAATAGATATAATTAAATCATCCATTCACCTTTATTTTATGGCCTCTCTGTGTATCGTTTGTCCGCAGATATCTGATAGCAGTCTTTCATGTGCAGTCCAGCCCTAATAACAAAATCAGTGCTACACAAATATCACACTAAAAAAAAAGCATATTTATACAGAATGACTGAGATGCACCGCTACGAGATGGTGTAAGAGGCGAAAGCAGAAAAGGCTAATTTTGTGTCTGTTCCAAGTGAAACGTAGACTTCTAGAGGTTTGTGTGTGTGTGTGTGTGTGTGTGTGTTGGGGGGGGTTTGGGGAGAGAATTTAAGCTCTAGATATGACGAATGGCATTTATTGAGCAATGAAAGACCAGACATCACAGTCTAGGTTGATACACAGGACAAAGGAGGAGGCACAAAACTAAACCTCCCATGACAAAAAAAAGGTGAACTTTAAGTAGCAGACACAGTGGAACAGCATGTGGCAGGGGCCAGGTAGGTGATGTCAGGAGATGCCCCAGCTGGACAAGAACAGATGTTGACTAACACACCAAGACAGATATGGACCAGAAAAAAAGGCCAAATGCCATAGCCTGATAAGAAGTTGCACTGTGGATGTTAAATTTAAGAAAAATAGAAGTTTCATGAACAAATGTTCCAAGTCTCAAGTCAATGGATTGCTTACAAATGAATTTTTTTAAACAAAGAAAAAAACAAAACAAAGATTCCTTGCATATAGTTTGATCCTGACTTTCCTCCATTCTTATTTCACCAAGTCTGCATCCTCTGATGGATATCCGTGCAATGTGTGACAAAGCATGACAGAGGCAACAATATGACCCACTATTTCACATTGACACTAGAGATGAGTGACGATGCTTTTAGCGGGACTGCAACTGGTCCCTGATAGTGTATTCTGACCTCAGTACACCCACAAATCCTCTCCAGTATTCACATCACCATACTATATATAGACACCAATACGTTTGCCATGTTAAATATGAGGTATAATCTTTGTCTTTTTCCTTTACTGCATATCGTACATGACTGTTCTCTCATGGATGCCATACTATCAAGAACAAGCACAGGAATGGCTCAGGGAGTAATTCAACACAACATAACTAAAGATTCCATCACAGACTCTCCACAGTTTAATCATCAGGAAACGAAGCTCAGCAAAGCTTTTTTTTGGGGGGGGGGATAAAGGTGCGAGTCTTTAAACCATCTACAAGCAAAATGGGGACAGCAGGCAATAACAGTTTTGCAGAAAGCAAAATTACAGGGAACGATCCCAAATCATTATTGCACAGTGACTTGCATTCCAGCTCTGATGTACAGTAGTAGCTTCTTCAAAGCAGTGGCTTGTGTCACCCACTCAAGAGTGAGAAAGAGATCAAACATTCACTTCGTACAATTACACTGTTGTATTTTGCTCATTCAGAACAAAAAGGAAATAAACCAGTGAACACTGGATTTACAGAATCAAAACAGAACTATGATGAGTTCCTGTTGGCAAAGATGTCCTTCATTGCTAGTTAAAAAAACAACAACACCTTTACACCAAATAAAGCTTGAAAATTTGGACTCTAATGCAGCATATATCCCAGGTCCCTGTTGTTTCAATATTTACATTCAGTATAAAGTCCAGAAAGAGGCATGAACAAATAAACATTTCATTTTAGAAAGAAAAGAAGGAAAAAAAAAACTAAAAGATTTCTTCTTTTACACAACTATTGCAGTGAAAAGGAAGACAGCCCCTACCTTTTACTTAATGATTCCATTTGACTGTCTTTATTTGGAATGACCGCAAAAATCCAGATTCCTTATGCTTGGAGGCAGTCTTTATAAAAGGTTCTCTGCTCCATGCTTTGCAGTCCATCCTGTTACATAGGATGCTGCTTCTCTGGGTTGGGGTGCATGAAACTCTGCAAGTGTATTGGAAACACACGCATGTACACACTCTCTCACAGACACACACAGACACACACACAGAAAACCAAGGGAGCCGGATCCCCCATGTAGAGAGGCAGTCTGATCATGGCGGCCTGCGCTTGGACTTAGTCTTGGTCTAGAGTCTTAGCCTGGGTATGTTTATTGACTATGCAGTCCCAGGCTGCTCTTAGCGCAGTTTGAGTTTAAAGGCAGATATCTCCATGGGGTCCAGGCTGACAACAGAGTCGTTGACCAGTGGGGTGCTGGCGTGCATCAGAGTCAAAGACATGGGCTGGAGCAGCTGCAGGTCTAGGTTCCTGAAAAGTCCTGACACACCCAGCTATGTTGCATGACAGATGGTGAGAATAAACAGACAAAATGGAGAAGATAGAGAAGGCATCAGCATGACATTACACATGCAGTTACAAGGAAAAAGGCCATTAGAGAAACTGATGGCAGGCATGAATGTGATTAAGGTTGAAAGCACAAATCCTGCTCCGACCGATTAACACTTGAAAGAGCAGAATAAATTACAGCTCCAAAGAAATTAATGATGCTAGCCAATCAAATCTGCATGCAGATGCATACACTCACCTGTCCTTGTGTGGTAGTGCAGTTGAAACCAAGGTTCTGAGGCTCTAGGCCACAGTCCACTCCTTTACGGTGAAGGATCAAGGCAGTATAGGGAGAAGGAGCATGGGGGTCAACCTGCACATGCATAAAAACACACACACACACAAGTTGCATAAATGACTACTGACCCCCCCTCTTTCCTTCTCTGCTCAATTTAAGTTTGTGAAAGTTTCCTTTTACCTGGCTCTGGATGCTGCGCAGGTTCAGCATGTGGACATCACAGGGAAGAGGGGTTTTGAGTGGGGCGAAGGTTTGTAATGGGGGGATGCCACGCTTTTTGGGTATGACAGGTAGTGCTAGGACCTCATGATTTAAGAGGGCATTGGTCATGTGACTGAGCAGAGATGGGAAGCTGGTTGTTCCACTGTCCATCATCTGAAGGAGAGTAGAGAGGCAAAGATAAATTAAACCCACTGATGTGAGTGTTAGCGTTTACCTGTATTTGTGACTTACCACCAGGAATAATTTAAATCTTTATTTCTTATGATTAAGCTATATGAGGCATGGACTCTACTTTGAAATGTACTTACTAGGCACATGAAACTAAACCAACTCAAGGAGGATTCAGTTCTATTAAATATTTATTAGGATAAGCCAAAACATGCTACAGCCAAGGCCTGCATTGTGTGTGATGGGTGGAATGTCAGTTAAAATAAGTAAAAACAATTACATAGAGAATTTGCTAGAGTATCTCGAATAACAAGCATGAAATCTTTTTGAATGGAAAACCATAACTGGTCAGTGCAGCTCTAACAAGTCTCCAGTAGGCAGTCTTAGCAATGGTCATGTTAAATGAGGAACACAGAACATTGTATTTCCTCCCAAAGTGTATCCATTTACTTGATAAACGATAGCACTTGTTACATACAATGCTGTTGTCCCACAGATGGACTGTTTTTGGCTTAGCCACTGAGGTGGAGGGAAGCTAAAAGGGGGGGGCTTGGTGACATGTTCTACTGCACAGACTATAAACGCAAGCTAGCTAGCATTTTTACAGTTGCCAAGGCAACATTACCTCTTGAACTCCGCCTCTCAAGATTTTTGAGAGAAAATAATGAAACAAAGAGAGAAGTTTGGCAAAGAAGCCATCATGCTGAGGGAAATAGAGCAGGAGAAAGAGAGAGAGAGAGGAGCACAGATGATGACAAAAGACAAATGATGGGGAGAGGAGTAACAAAAAATATGTAGAAATGAATTAATAAACCTTGGCTTTAACCTGTAAGTTTGACATGAATAAATCTGCTAGCTATTTTAG
The DNA here is from genome assembly GCA_900302585.1 of Regalecus glesne. Classification (NCBI taxonomy): domain Eukaryota; kingdom Metazoa; phylum Chordata; class Actinopteri; order Lampriformes; family Regalecidae; genus Regalecus; species Regalecus glesne. The sequence continues at coordinate 14,537 of OMLC01000642.1, forward strand.
TTGTATGCCGCTTTGGATAAAAGTGTGCTAAATGAGAAAAAATTTTAAATGTCAAATGTAATTAAAGGGCGAAGGACCAGCTATTTCCCATTATAACAGCTCTGAGTGGAGGTCCAAGCTTATTGAGACCCATTCAAATCAGAGCACTTGATGTGGTGTGCTGGAATCAAAAGAGCAATTACAAAGCTCATGTGGGTTCAAATAATCCCATTCTATCTGGGTCTCTTGCTGACCTTGTTACCAGTCGATCTCCTTTCCAGCAGCAGACGGAAGCGGTTGGTAGTCTTCTTGTTGTCCTTCAAGCCCTGGCCCAGTCCCCGATTATCATCTTGCATCAGCCGCCGATCCATAATTACCTCCAGCTGGCCTGAGATACAAGGGGAGGAGAGAAAACAACAAATAACAATACAAACCTCTTTGTGTACACAACATTGTCCAATGATAAATGGTCTGGCAGAAAAGACAGCATGCAAACATGCAGCACTTTATCAAAAAGTATAGATAATTGATTACTATGGAAACACCGTCGCTGAAAATCTGAGAGAAACTAACCATTTTCCAGACTGGTGACTCCTAAAGACTGGGCTGTGTGTAGGGTCAGGCGGTAATGGCTGTCCTGAATGTAGACCTGACTAGGCATTGGATAGAAGTTGGCTTGCAAAGGGAGCTTTAGGTAATGCCGGCGGGGCTGTATCTATGAATGGGGGGGGCACACACACAAAAAGAAATTTGTCAGACAGACTGCTTGATTTGAAACTCAGCAGGAGACTTATGTATGTATACCATAGCATCGATAGTAAATGCTTCTCTAGCATGCCCCGAGAAAAATAAATCTGCAATATGTTGAGGCAATCTAAAAGCGGATAACTTTTTACTTGACCAAAGCCGGGGTTATATTCTAAAGTCATAATTCTTCTCTTTAAGTTGTTTAGCAAGGGACTGACCTGGAATCCGTTAAGGTCTGTGTAGAAAACATCTCCACTTTGGATGTCAGTGACTAGCCGCATGGCCAGCTCTTTATTAGTCTGGTCTCTAATATCAACAATCGTGGTCATTTCTATGGAAAGGCCATCAACTCCTAAGAGGGACAACAACAAATAAACTTGTGGAACCAATATCAGATCATGAAATGCACTATATTTGACCAGAGGACATTGTCTGTTAAACCAGCTAAAATAGCTGCAATAAATTATGAGGAAACATTATTTTACTCAGAACTGCTGTATGGGCACAAAAACAAACAAGTTTACCAACATGTTTTGAATTGTAGAAAACTTTTTGCCTCCAGACAATAAACTGAATTGCTAATGACTCCCTACAATTGTGTACACATTCAGGATCTAATTACATTGTCCTTAGTAAGAGACCCC
>OMLC01000646.1:0-16265 GCA_900302585.1 Regalecus glesne
ATATCACAGAATAAGGCATAAATTAGGTTTAGGTAATAGGAGAAATCAATATCTCGGTATAAAAGGGCAAATTAATGGTACAAATACTATCAGTAGTCAAGTTACTACACAGGTGGTTATCATATATTGCAGAGATGGTAAGGCCGCACTTGGATTTGTGTGCATGTTATTTGATTAATTATACTTATATTATAATTTATATTATAATGTAATAAATCCTATTTTAACATATGATTTGATGTTGGGTTTTCCCTACCTTAAACTCGGCTCTATTCTATCCATCCGTGATTGGATTGTGTTTTTCTTTCCCCAGGTTATTGTAATTTAGCAAAGCGACAGTGTTACGCAATGCACCATGGAAGTGGATCACAGAATATGCAACGTCAGATTCAGAGATCCAAGTCCGTCACTGGTTCTGAAGCAGAAGAACCACAGCAGTCGGCCATGGCAGTAACTCAGCAGCAAGCTACAGTCAGCCACCCTCAATCCCCTGTTACTACCTTAACCTCTGCAGCTAGCCCTTCAGCCCCCCAGTCCCCCAATTATCAGATAATTATGAGTCGCAGCCCTGTCACAGGCCAAAATGTGAACATCACTTTACAGAATGTAGGTCAAATGGTAACCGGTAATAACCAGCTCACACTAACCCCACTCCCTAACCCAGGTTCTCCAGGTTTCCAGCATGCTACTTCCCACTGGAGGTTAGAGCCTGCTCAATCCTCCTACATTCAGGTCACGTCCCCTGTACCCCAGCCTATGCAGCCCCAGAGCCCCACCCAACACAGCCCAGTCCCCCTGCAGGGAGTGACAAGACCAGGTGCTCCCGCAACAAGATTCGTTGAGGCTGGCATGTTGGTGCCACAATTCGGTTTAGGCACTCCATCCGCAAGTGGCCACTTTGTTTATCAAGAGGGAACTGGGCTGGCACAAATCACTTCAGCCACACCAGGCCAGGTACAGTTGGTATCCCCAGGAACACCAGGCTCTGTGCGGGAACGTCGGTTATCCCAGCCTCACTCACAAACTGGGGGAACCATCCATCACCTGGGACCTCAGAGCCCTGTAGCCACTGGTTCTGCCCTTCCCACCTTGAGCAGCCCTGGTCACATCACCACCTCGAATCTACCTCCCCAGATTAGTAGTATCATTCAAGGACAGTTGGCTCGGCCCATGATATTTGACAAGAACCCCCAAAGTGTGGTGCCTGGAGTAGGAACAGCCACCACAGCATCATTCAGTATGCCCTCCTCCATTCCACCCTGTAGCCCATCCCTTACTAATCCCCCACAAGGAATCCCCAACTCCCCTCTCACACCTAACAGTATGGCAGTTGGCACTGTGAAAAAGCAGACAACCAAGAAGTTGGAAGAAATTGCTCCCTCCAACCCAGAAGTTGCTCAGCTGAGAAAGCAGTGCTTGGAGCACCATATCAAGAAGATGGAGAGTCTGAAAGAAGTCTTTAAGGATTACCTGATTGAGCTCTTCTTTCTGCAGCACCTTCAGGGAAACATGATGGATTACTTGGCTTTTAAGAAGAAACCTTGTGTTCCATTGTACACTTACTTAAGACAGAACGACTTGGATCTTGAAGATGAAGAAGACGAGGAAGAACAGTCTGAGGTCATTAATGATGAGGTATTTCATTTGCCCTAATGTTTACAGTAGGGATTTCAGAATGAGAGAAATCAGTCACAGAAATTTGCTATAGATGGTTGGGACATAGCTCAAGAGGTAGAGCAGTGGTCTAGTAATCTGAGATTGGTGGTTTAATCCCAGGCCCCTCCAGAAAGCATGTCAAGGGTCCAAGCAACTCATCGAACGCACAACTGCTCCCGAGCGCTGCACTGCGGTTGTGCTCACTGTACCTATGTAGTAGGGTGGGTTAGATGAAGAGAACAGATTCCACCAGCATTGATTGTGTGGCAATTAAAAAACGTTCACACTTTCAATTTCGTGTATTCATTGGGACATTCACATAACACAACATCTACTCCTTGACATAAAGAGTTGACAGGTCAGGGATCAGATTTGGGCAGCATAGAGAACTTTCCCAGTCTTTTCCCAGTGTTCCTTGGCCTCCCTGGCCCGCGTCCACCTCCTTGCAGTAACAGGCACCCAGTGGCAGTGCCTAACACAATATACTGTCTATGGCACAAAAAGCATCTCCCTCAAACTGCCAGCCTGCGGTCTGTCTCATCTGTCTTGGACATTTGGTGCATTCACCTGTGTCCAGGTTGGTAGTGGTGGTGAGGCCCTGCTTGCCATACTGGCTTAAGAAAGTAAACCCGTGACTCAGTGGGGAGGATAAAGGCTCCACATTCATGGACCCTTTCCAATTTGCTCTTCAGCATTTGTTTCCGATTCATATCTGTATGGCTGAATTACTCCTGTGATACCGCTTGCCGTTGTGTAGTGTAAAGTAACAAGCAAAACCGAACACAAGCAGATGTTAGTGCTTGAGCAGAGTCAATGGTGAGCAGTAGAGGGCTGGAGAGATGTAGGTGATGGTTGGGGGAGATTTGAGTTGAGGGTGGAGATGATTTACATATTCATAGATTATTGGTTTTATTAATGAGGGTGAAGGAGCAGATGTGATTTTCAGGATTTTAACAAGACAATTGTTTTGCAGAAAAAATTAACAATTTATATCAATGAGAGCATGTTATATGTCTTGAAACATGACTGGTGGGGGACATGAATACACTGTCTCATTGAAATTTATTTCCTTTTGTAGGTGAAGGTTGTCACTGGAAAGGACGGCCAGGCAGTGACACCGGTTGCTATAGCAACACAGCTTCCTCCTAATGTGTCTGCAGCATTCTCTGCTCCACAACAGTTTCAGGTGACAGTGAGAATGCTTACTATGAAACTCTTAGAATGATGTTGAAACCATTATCAGTCTTGGTTATCTCACATGGTCTCTTTGAAAAAAGGAAATACAATTCTTGAGAGTTCTTTTTTTCAGGGTCACCCAGGCACTGCTGCTGGAACCATTTCAAATCCAGGAGATGTGGATGCTTTTAAGAGGCAACAGGTTATGGTACAAACAGGTAGGGCAAGGATCATTGACTCACATGTCTGTGTTTCTTTGTTTCCTCCCAGTTTGCTTTTTTTTCCTTTTTTCCCCTCTAATTGCTTCTGCTTTTAGATATTTGGCATCCTCTACTAGCGCTGTGTGTTGAAGTCTTAACCCGAGGAAGGGCCGGTGACCTGTAAGATCTACAGAAAGTCACTGCTGTGTGCCAAGTGCTTTTTTTGCGTTACGAGGGTATTGTGTGTTTTAAATCCCAGATCAGGCTAAGAGATCCCGGATTGACGTTGGTCGCCATGGGCTGATTTTCCAGCATCCTGGTGTAGCTCCTTTAGGATCACCTGGCGTTCCACTTCAGCAGCTTATGCCAACTGCGCAAGGTAGGAGTGCTACTACCAGGCTGCTCTGTGTTCTGTTCGAGGCTGCTGGACGTACCCCAGTCCTCATAAGGAGACTTAAAACCGAATCCCTACATTCATCGTCTCCACATAAATACCCACCTCCAAGCAGCATCAACAAACCAATCTTCATCCATTCGCTGGATTTCCCAGCAGGCCACAAGAAGTTCAGACTTAGCTGTGCCAGCACCAGCTCTCTGTCAGGAAAGATGGGGAAGAAGACAATGCAAGTCTGAAGAAGAGTAGCCATTCAATGGGAAGATGCCATGTCTTATGATTTTCCTTTTATTTTCACTATTGATCATCTGTCTTCCCATCCATCCCTTCTTTTCTGAAGTATGTTCTTCTCAATTGCCCTTATTTGGATGGACTTTTCCATGCTGATGGATTTTCACCTAATATGGAGTTGGATCACAGAAAATGAGAAAGAGGGGGAGCCTGGAAAACTGTCACATAAATTCGCTTTCCAGAAGTGTGCGTGATTACTCATTTTAATGAGTTCATCTGTCACGCCTCCTTTGGGTTTTTCATCGTCATTCCTTAACACCTCCTCTCTTTGGTGTTTGTCCTTGCATTGTCACCATGGATTGGAAATTCACGTCAATCTTAAGTTCAGGTGTTACATTGTCAACAGTGTCGTTTCTCTAGTTTATTTTTGTTTTACACCCATGTTCATGTTTTGTTGTTTTGCCTCCATGTTATTTCATGGCATTTTGTTCTGACTTGGCTTCTTTCCTCAGTCTAAGTAGGAAGGGGAGTCATATGGAAGTTGTGTCCACGCCACAGGTTTGCGTATGGTGGTGGTGTGGATGTGTCAGGGCCAGGTGTTGATCTCGTCTAGGCAAGTTGGTGTTTCGGGCAGGGAGGTAAGGTAGGCGCTGCTTTAGTGTGCACAGCTCCGCTCAGGCCTGCTATATGCAAGACCCCATGTGTGTCCTTTTGCTCATCTCTGTGCTTTGTCGCTATGTACTGTAATTTACTACAGTAGAGCCATTCAGATACTGCTAGTATGACATCGCTTCATGCATGCTGAACATTTTGTGTTTTTGTGACTGTGCTTGTTTTGTTCAGTCCTTCCTCTTTCCCCTGTTTCTTTTTAAATTTGAGTACTTTTTATTTATTTTTCTTTTAAAACATATTTTCCTCCTACTCTGAATGTTTCTAAAAGCCTCTTCTATTGCATGACTGTGTAGAATCACATTCTCTCTACTTTTGAAATGCAATGTTTTGGTTTTGCATTACTCAAAGGAGTATTTTCTTTGAGAGACATGTAGATGATCATATTGATTTGATTTCTTCTGTAATCATTTTGCTGTATGATTTTCATTAGTTTTCACTGTGATCAGCAGAAGTTAGTTCACTGCTGTTGATTCATATAGTACATTTAGATCATTAAGGCATGGTTCTGAGGAGCTGCAGTAAGTTCGAAGTTCAAACAGTCATTCTGTAAATTTAAACTGAAAGCATTCGTAATCTATTCCAGTAAGATAATAACTCATGAACTTATAAAATTGCCATCAACATATCTTCCAAGGTCCTCGGACTTATGTTTGATGGGTAAGCAAGCAAACACTTCATAACATTTTTAAAGCCTTTGGCCATTTTAACCACACCAAAGATATGGCAAGCAGGTTAATGGAAAGATTGGCTAATGAGGTTAACTTGAGGCCTGAATTATTATTTTTCATCCTCTGTCTTGTTCTATTTTTCCTTTTTTGTGTTATGATTTGGTTACTCTACCCAAGGTGGAATGCCACCAACCCCCCAAGCAGTCCAGATAGCAGGACAAAAGCAGAACCAGCAACAGTATGACCCATCTAAAGGCCCTCCGGTCCAGAATGCCGCTAGTCTACACACTCCTCCCCCCCAGCTGCCATGCAGGGTCCCCCAGGGCACCATCCCCATGGCAGGTCTGCCCATGGCTCTCTCACAACAGCCCCAGCTAGTGGAGAGTACAGCCCAGCCCAGTGGTCAGCTGCAGGCCCAGGTGAAGGTCCAGGCATCTGGGCCCATCTTGGCATCAGTCAACTCCCACACTCAGCTCCAGGCCCAACTCCAGCAACAGATGCAGCCCGGTATTCACCTCCAGATCCAGGCTCAGCCACAACAGCAACAGTCGCAGGCAGTGCTACAGTCAGGACAAGCGGTCAGTGTCCTGGAAGCTATTCAGATGAACCACACCCCTATGTTGATGGCTAAAATTTAATGCCTTGAAATCCAATGGAATAGCAGCTGCTTACAACCATTGGTTAAGTGCCTGTGGTTATTAAAGATGTATATTTTATGGTCGCATACTATGTGTGTAGAAATTACGAAAGATTTGATCTTTGGAAATGTCTGTTTTTTTTCACTTTCTAAATTCCCATTTTTATGTTGTTAAATGACCAAGGCAAAGCCTTCAGTCTTTTTGTGTATATTTCAGTGACCAAAGGATCTTCATCTCCTCAATTGAGTTCTTTCTTCCTCTGTTTCAGACTGTAGCCCTCACTCGCCCTACTACAGAGTCTAACCAGCCCATTCAGAGGATGATGACCAACTCCTTATCCATATCCTCCATATCTCCTGTCCCCCTTTCTACTCCCAATTCTGTTCCGTCCCCACATATTTCAAGCTCTCTTCGTCCCCAAGGCTCCAATATCAACCCAAGCACCCCGTCTAAATTGGCTGGAACCAATGCCACCTCTTCAATTAAAATTGGGGGCCATGGCCAGAACTCGGCTATGCAGTCCTCTCAAGAGGGCTCCCAGGATAAGCAGGTTGAGCAAGCTAAATTGGTGAGTTTTTAATCACTGAAGAATTTAATTTTAATTCAATGTAGAATCTTCTCAGTCACTTTCAAGATCTGGTGAGGAGAGACTTCGAATGTATTATTAGCATTCAAAGGCTAAAACCCTATTGTTTTTATGCTGGTTTATTTTATTAATTCATTCATTTATCTATTTATTTATTCATTTAATCTTCAGAATATTTTTGCAAATTCTCATGAGATGGTAAATGGTATAGACGAGATGATTCCCATTAATTGGAAGTTCTGTGAAAAGGCTACCGAGGAAATATAACACCAATTGACCTGATTAATGGGGGTGCTACAATTAATAGTCAACTTTGAAAAATCACAACTCCTACATTGTTAGTCCGGTTTACATGAAACTTGGTACAGATATTGATTTATCCTCACTACAAATTTACCTCAAGAATCACTAGTCTGGTGGGGCTCTGGTGATGTAGAGGGTTAAGGCGCTGTTTAGCGAATCTCTGCCTCAAGCAGCGGGGTGTTTGAATCCCGGCCGCGCCGTTTCCAACCACGGCCGGAGATCAATAGTTAGTGGGGCATAATTGGCTAAGCCTCACATGAGGATAAGGGTTAGGTTGGATAAAAGGGATTCTAGGTTTGGTAGTGTCCCCTCTGGGTCGTCCAGGCGCTCGCGGTTATTTGAACAGAAAGTACTCGGCTTTGTTCTTCTCCGATTGCCAAGCAGTGTATTTTCCCCGTTAGTCCATGATGTGTGAAATAGCAAAATCTAGTCGTCACATGACTTGGAGGAGACACATGCTATGGCTTCCTCCTTCCTGTCAACCTTCTAGAGGGGCATCAAAATGACGGATCCATCCATTGGTAACTTGGGGAATTCGGGTGGAAAAAAATAATACAATTTAAAAAAAAAAAAAACTCGTCTGCCTGACTTAGTATAAAACCAAGTCTTGCTGCAACAATAGCTGCTTGTTGGGTTAGGTAAATTCTGCAGGAATGATAATTGAAAGTAAGTAGACCAAATACACCAACTCCTCCTCTTTTTCCTATTGCCTTGATCAGGGGCACAGGCAGGAATATTAACTTTACCATGCATGTCTTTTTAATGGTGGGAGCAAACTGGAGCATCCAGAGAAAACCTATGCAGACATGGGAAGAACATGTAAACTCCACACAGAAAGGCCCTGAATAGGATTTGAAACCAAAACCTCCTTGCTGTGAGGCAACAGTGCTAAATGCTTTGCCACTGTGCCATCACCCTTCCAAACAATACAGAGAAATAACAAACAATAAAAATAATTGGTTTCATATGCAAATTATCCTGACCTTTAATCTTTAAAAAAAGATTAAACTAGAATTACAAAGGCCATATGTACTATTTATAGAGGATGGGGAGGAATGCTAGTTTGAATGGGGAGTCAAAGAGGCTATCTATTTGGAGGAGGAGCAACCATCCATGAACTGAGGAGGACTAAGAGTACATCTTTCACCATCTTACAATATTGCATATTAAACAGACCTGTTTGCAATTATATGTTTACAACCACAGCATTGCAAGATGGCAACCGATGTATTAGGGCTTTCCCTTGGTTGAGGGTTTGTCATTCCCTCTTCACACAGATGGCCTCTTTGACTCTTCGTTCAAACCAGTGTTCCTCCCTGTCGAGTATGTGCACATCCTTATTCTTGAAAGTATGGCCACTAGCCTGTAGATGGGTGTAGACAGTGGAGTTCTGATCTGACACATTAGCCCTTCTGTGTTGTGTCAACCTCTTTACCAGTGTGCTCGTTTTCCCTGATGTATAAGTCCCAGGGAAACTAAACATCTAAGAGACGGAAGTCACTCAGATGAGGAATAAAATGTAAATAAACAATGTTTCCAGATAAAACTTTCTGTGATTTTCCTTACCTGGATTATTGAAAATAAGGCAATAAGACTGCATGTTCTGTACCATCCCTTATCTTCAGGAAAGTCAGGTGCATCAACGTATCTCTGAGCTAAGGAGAGAGGGCCAGTGGTCAGCCAGCAGGCTTCCCAAGCTCATGGAGGCCTCACGACCAAAATCTCAATGGGACTACCTCCTAGAGGAGATGCAGTGGATGGCTGCTGACTTTGCCCAGGAGAGGAGGTGGAAAGAGGCTGCTGCCAAAAAAGTATGGAGTCAAATCTTTACATAGTGGTACTACAAAAAATGATTGTAACAACAGAAGCTACATTGATGTTTTGCTTAGAGCTCAATTTTCTACTGTACATCCACTCTAGCTTGTTCGCACCTGTTCTCGTTACCATGAGGAACAGAAGAAAAGTGAAGAGATTTCCAGGAAAGAAGAGGAATTGAATCTTCGTCACATTGCCAGCAGAATGGCCCGGGAGGTGGAATTCTTCTGGTCCAACATTGAGCAAGTATGTTTTGTGTGGGATTAAAAAAAAAAGTTTTGTGTGTTGAGGAAGAGCATTTAAATTTAATCCAATATATAATACAATAATGTTTTTTTCTTTTCAGGTTGTGGAGATAAAACTACAGTTTGAAATCTATGAGAAGAGGCTCAATATGCTCAGCCTAAAAAAAGCCTCATGTAAAGGTAAATCTCACAAGCAATTACTTTGTGAAACAATAGACAAAACTCAGGGGATTTGTGACCTTTAAGGACTAAAATAATACTGTATATACATTTCCCTGTAATACAATTGAGGCTTGATTGGATGCTAAGCTGCGTAATACACCAACTTTTAATACACCCTTTATTCCTCTCATGTATTTACTTTGACATGTTAATTGAATAGAACTGTTTTCCAGGACCTACTCAGTTGACCAGGGAGAAAGCTGTCAAAGAGGTAAGTGCTGCATTGATATGGTCTTTATCTTTAAGGCAATTATATGTCTTGCACACTTTTTAGTGTTTAATATTCTCTTATTACAGGAAGCAACAACTTCTGACAGAAAAAGAAAATCCAGTTCTGCCCTGGTTGATGGAGAAGGTATATGTCATAATATGAGCTTGAATATAGTTGCTAGATGTTCTTTAAAGAACTTCATGTATTTAAGTTGATATTTTGAATTTGCCATGACAGCATAATTTTGCTTTATAATAACATTTAGCCATCATCGCTCACAATATGGTTGTTTACTATTCTTAGATGAGGAAAGCACTATAGTGGAACAGGAGGCCATGGAGGAAGAAGCTGACCACAAGGCAGAGTTGGCCGACCTGGCCAAAGATGGTACTTTTCTCTCAGTGATTTGGTCTAATTTCTTTTGACCCTTCTGCTATAAATGGATAGAGGAGGGATTACAAAGCGGGAAATATGGCCTGATCTATACTTGCTTTCTGTTTGAAGATTCCCATAAGAACGATGTATATTTAGATAATTTTTCATCCTCGTGTTCTAAATATCCACTTCGTAATTTTATTAGTGTGTTAAATTATTGGCCATGGCTACTTCTATATACTATACTTGGTCATGTCCAGGGTCAACACTATAGAATAATATTATTTGTGTTTTAATATAATCGAACAGAAATAAAGAGTCTGAAAGGGTTAGTTATAAGTTGGGTATAACAAGTACTGTTGTAACCTGCCCTCATTGTAAAAAATATGGCCAACAGTGTTATTTTTTACTTTCCCTGGTTAATTGGACCTAAATATATTTGCTACTCCTTCTTTACTGAAGGCACAGACATGTAGATATTTTAGCCAATGGTATCGTTTATACTTAAACATCTGCCTGTCCATGTAGGAAATTAACTTCTCCCAATCTTGGCACCGGAAAAGCTGTGTAAGAGTCATAGCTGATTTACAGTAGATGAAAATGGCATCTTACTTCCTGTTGCAGATTATAATTAGCTGATTGAAAGAAGGGCATTACCTGTTAACTTGAGTTACATTGTGAATCTTGAATAGGAATGAGCAAATTTAAATTGTTTTCTGCAGGAGTGCATTTTGCATAGGGATGGTCAAAGTTCATTGTTTTCAATGAAAAATAAATATGCATGCAAATTCCATACTGTACATTTTTCCACTTTGGGAGTTTTTATGTGTATAATTTTGATAATTTTATATCCAGGTATCACACAATGATAGACACAGACAGCTGTGACACATCAGAGACTGGCGAGTAGCTAGTAACTTGTGCAATGTTTGCTATTGTTAATTTTTCAATTAGAATTTCCATATTATGGCAAATGTGTTGCATTACCCATTATTTTATAGTCAACAGCATCTAACAAAATATGTGCAAATTCATATATAAAACTAATATAACTGCTGTTTATCTGGCTCTTAGCTGAGATGCCACTGGATGCTCTGGTGAAGCAATATGCTGGTGCCTATGCTGACAACTTTGAGTGGCCCCAACCCAGTCCACAGAGTGATGAGGATGACATGCAGGAAGATGAAGGTTGTCTTACATTTGATATATTGAACTTTCAGTTTTAAAATTTTTCTTACTGTTTAAAAAAAAGATATTGATAAGCTACCATTCATCCCTTTCATATATTTGTATTTTATATTGACCAGTGAGGAAACGTCCTGAGGGTAGTCCCCATGAGGCGGTAGCTATTGACTCTCTACTTAGTGTGGATCAATACCGAGGGGGTGACAAGGCCAGCTCCACTGACAATGATTCAAAGCCCACCAGAGACATAGCTGAAGTGGCAGCTGCCACAGAGCTCATTCTCCCCAAGGGCAGTGCCAGGACCACCTCTTCTGTAAGACACATACTCACACACCAGTTATAGAGGCTGAAGTTACCAATTAAAAAGGGCTGAAACCTGTTTTTCACTCATAGTTTTTACATAATCTTTTTATTCTCTTTCATAGACTCGCACCCCGACTCCATTTCTGCTACATGGTTCCCTTCGAGAGTATCAGCAAATCGGTGTGGACTGGCTAGCAAACCTACATAAGAACCACCTCAATGGCATCCTAGCAGATGAAACAGGCTTGGGCAAGACCATCCAAATTGTTGCTTACATGGCCCACTTGGCTGGTCAAGAGGGTATGCATGATTGCATTGACACTCATCGAAATCACATCAACAGTTGTTGTTTTTCAGTGCAGATGAATGTGTAGAGACATTGGTTTGTGTCCACAGGCATCTGGGGACCTCACCTTATAGTGGTGAGGACGTGCAAGCTGCTGAACTGGGAGTTGGAGTTCAAGCGCTGGTGTCCTGGTCTCAAGATCTTCCTTTACCTTGGGAACAGACGGGAGCGCAGATCAAAGAGAATGGTGCTTTTAAGTGCATTTGTTTAGGATTTTTGTTCATCAGCTTTAGCCCCTTCATGATGACAGTTATTATAATAATCGTTTTTTATCTACATAGCAAAATGGACACAAAATAGAATATCATTAATGGCCAGAAACTGAAGGAATATCATTACGTAAAAGTGCTCTGAGAGAGGTTTTAAAGAAGACCACAAATTTGACCACAATCTTTTTTTGTTTAAGCCATTCCTTTGTTGATTGGGAGGATTGTTTTGTGTAAATGTCACACCGAACGGTGAAATCTCATTCCAACAAACCATTTTAAAGCAGTCCTAGAGATTCCAACTCGAAAACTCAATTTTTCATGGTCAATATTGAGTGATTGATGTATGTGGGACTGTTTGAGTCAATTTCAGCATCACTTTGGAAATAAATGTCCTCTATATTTATATTCTTTTATGCCCACTGACACTGTTTTTTGAAGAAATTGTCAACCTTTTAAATTAATAGGTTCAAATACCTTGAAGATGGCATGGACTCTAACCAATGCACACAATATTTATGTTTGTGTTTTTATATATTTGATATTACTATTATGAATTCAAATAAAATCTTTCCCACGTCAAAATTAATTAGCAAATCACTCACCATTAGTCATTCTTAATGCCATATACATTAGTTGTATCAAAAGTTAATCTTACATCAACTAGTGCCAATACACTGGCATCCATGTTCATCAGGATGTCATGCAGGGGGAAATTTATCAAACGTATTATTTTCTACTATTGTAGAAGTTGTATTTTCATGAAAGAAAAATGTTTGATGACTGATGAGTTGAGACCAGATTTTTTCTTGGAGGCTGAAGACGGACAATTATAAAATAGTCCCTGCCACAGCCAGAAAACAGAACTAATAGGGCTGATAATAGAATGTTTCAACTGAAATGACCTCTGACATTATTTTCCCAAATCATCCTAATGGAGTGTTTCCTCTCATCTCTATCTAGTGGTGGAAGGAAGGGAACAGCTTCCATGTGTGTGTGACCTCCTACAAATTGTTGCTTAAGGACCAGAGGTACTTCCTGAGGAGAAGGTGGAGGCACCTAGTCTTTGATGAGGTGCAACACATTAAAAACATGACAGAGAAACATTGGGAGACCATCTTTGCTCTGAAAAGGTGAGCTGTGCTTTATCTGTCCTTGATTTGTCCAAATTTCATCTGAATTAAGGATGTGATTTTTCAGCTTTTCTTCCTTGCAGTTCTGTTTTTTTTGGGGGGGGTGCAGGTATGATTCCTGGCAGTTCACATTTGTTAAGATTCAAGATGTTTATTGTCGCTCTGGTTGTACAAGTACTGTCGTGTGAAATTCTTTGGCTGGACTCTGTTACAGAAACATAAGATAAAGGTTAAAATAAAATGGAGAATGTGTCCAGCAACATTAGCATATTGGTAGATATAATTCTCACCAACCCAATACAAGGAGGCCAAATTTATTTGGTTTCCATTCTTGTTGACTTTTCATTTCCTCTGAGACATAATTTTGAACATAATGTACTCTTTCATTTATTTCTATGCAGATTTTGAAGTAGCACATTAAAAAGGTTCATGGGGAAATACATACACATGATGGAGATCTGTACTCTTCATGAGTGCACTCTTCTCGTTTATCGTTGCATTCATATGCAGCAAGAACCTCTAAGATCGGATATTTAGAATCAAACATATCTTTTATCTTTTTTTCTAAATTTACTTTTATGTATGTTGCTAATTCACCAAGGTAAACCCCTCTGAGTTTTGCTATTGTCTCTTTCAGTGAGCAGAGGGTCCTCCTCATCAGCTCTCCTCTCCAGAATACTCTAAAGGAACTATGGACCATGATCCACTTCCTTCTACCAGGAATCACCAGGCCTTTCTCAGACTTCCCTGTCAAGGCAGGCACTGACCAGAATCAGGACTACTGCCACAAACTGGTCATCCGCCTGCACAGGGTTTGTGTCGCACCTGCCAATCCATTTGCATGCTTTATTCTGTCAATAACCAAAGGAACAAATATAGATTAATTTTGATCTCACTGATTGTGCCCTGTAGATGATCCAGCCCTTCATCTTGAGACGTACCAAAAGGGATGTAGAGAAACAGCTTCCAAAGAAGTATGAGCACATCCTCAAATGCCGCCTCTCCAGCAGACAAAAGAACCTTTATGAGGACATCCTCACTCAACCAGGGTGAGATGGGTGTTTCACAGAAAGTTGGACTGGCTGTAGTTTCAAGCAAAGGTTTTGCTTGGCTTCTAATGAGATATATTTGATTCTAATTGAATGAGTTCCAGTCAGGAGTGAGGGTTTAATAAGGTTTTTTAAATCAATGATTTACTACATATCATGGTGTCAAACCAATTTAATAACATAATTATTATTAATCCTTTTATGCTTCACTCCGCTAAATTCAAGTGTCAACACGCTTAGAATTTAAGTTGTCATAATGTCTTAGGCTGTAGGGCCAAATAGAACACAGCTGTCTTCAATAGAAAACTAGGCTTCCTTTCACCCGGCTGCCTTGGAAGCAATCCTGGGATAATTCTATTGCTTACCAAAATACATAAAACAATACCTGGTTTAAAGTGAACACAGAAGGAGGTTGTTACATATGGTTTAAAGGGGAGGCTAGGGGCTTGTTCAATTTTTTTTAATACAATCTAAAAAGTTATTTGCAAACTATTCATGTATAGGGTGTGAAAGTCTTTGAATCAATTGGTCCATCAAATGTTTTAGATAATTTACAAAAACATTAAGTGTCTGACTTGGAGTTGAACATTTAGTGCAATCTCTTTAGACACTTAAACGTCCAAGTTAAATGCTTTCTTTTTTGAGATGTATTTCAGTCTTGTTATTTTTACTTATTGTCTTCCTTTAGAGCTCAGGAGGCATTAAAGACGGGCCACTTTGTTAGTGTTCTTCGGGTCCTAATGCACCTGCAACGGGTATGTAATCACCCAGACCTGGTGGTCCCCAGAAACATGGACACCCCATACTTCTGCTCTTCCCTGCAGTACAACACCCCATCGTTGGTGCTTGAAGCACTGCAAAATGACCCTTGGAAGGTAAATGATCTTTATGCATGGATTAATAAGGAAGCAAGAATCCAGGTAGACTTGTTTCACCTGAGTCATCAGCTTATATTTCCTTGTGTGATGATGAACTTTATTCCTTGGGCAGGTAATGTGCTTTATGTTATTGTTTTTGCCATCGATGGGCGTCTCACAATGTTTTTTTTCTATCATTGTATCCTTCCCTTCTCCATGCTAGATGGCAGACCTGTCTATTTTCGACCTGATAAGCAATGAGAAAAGACTGACTCGCTATCAGACTGAGGAGGCTATTCCAAAACTGAAGATAACAGAGAAGCTTATTGAGGAGATCCACAGCGCTCCAGATCCACCTCTGCGGCCCAAGCCATGCAAGATTAAGCAAATGAGGTTAGCCTTATACCTTTAACCTTTTTGTGAACTTCAGTCGATAACTTCGATATGAGTTGCTTGTGTTAATTGCAATACTAGATTTCTGCATTAACACTTCATATATTTGGAAAATTATTTTTAGCCTTGAAATAATGCTTCCTCTTTGTTTGGTTGAACAGGTTGTTTCAGCCAGTGCAGTATGGCACAAAGCCAGAAGGGCGCCTAGTTGCCTTTACCAGTTGTGCAGGCCAGCGTCTTCCAACCACCACTTCCATCCCTACAACTGCTGCTGCCACTGTCACCCAACCATCTCAAACCAGAGGCAAGTCCCCTGTCACCACTACAACTACTACAGCCACTTCTCAAGGTAAGAGTACACCCTGACTCATCACCAGCCCCACACCACACCACTAATACTGAGAAATCGCATTGGTGTTTTAAGAAGGAATTCAGAGCAAGAAACTACCTTTTTAGTCAATTACCATGACAATTGATGGTTTACAGAGCCAACTAATATAAATTACTAACAGC
This sequence comes from Regalecus glesne, assembly GCA_900302585.1. NCBI lineage: Eukaryota > Metazoa > Chordata > Actinopteri > Lampriformes > Regalecidae > Regalecus > Regalecus glesne. The sequence continues at coordinate 15,378 of OMLC01000646.1, forward strand.
ATATTAATTTTCTCAACATAAAGGTGACAAGAATAGCTGTGTGGAGTTCGCTACCTCACCAGCCAGAGCACAATATTTTCTAGAATGTGGCAGGTGCTGAATTTCCTGCCCTAGTTATGCCTGCATGTATGTAATGTTTGGTGTTGAATAATGTGCTGCATGGGTGTGATTCTATTGTGAGTGAACTTTATAATGCACATAGTTTATGCCATTGTATTTACAATAATGCATACATTGTGTTTTCACACCATCAATAGCTTACATTTTTAACATAAATGTATATGGTGTATTTTATCAGAGAATGAATAATGCTGAAGATTCAAAAACGACAGAAGTGCCATTGATGGGAAAGTTTTGGGCACTTCTGCTGGAATCCATCCGTTGTTGGCAGAGTATATAGCAGAGATTCACAGCCCATGCAATTAAGTGCTTCACTTGTAGATAGTGGTGTTGTGGTGAGGAATTTTCTACACAACATTGGCTGGGTGGTGTACCACACCACAATTACTAGTGCTACTGCCACGCTGTCATTTTTTTCTTCTTTGTTGTTTATTAATAGATCCATCACTCTTAAAAAATGTCTGATGGTTCAAAGTTGCTGTGTCCGACTGTGGCATTTGAAAAAATACACTCATGTGAGAAGAAGACTCACATTGTTCCACAGACTTTCATTTCATTTTATGATACATAGCTCAAGTCTCACTGTCAGCAATGCCTTCATGACCAAAAGGTAACTTGCCAAAGAAGATGTAGAATTTTGCACTCAATCATGGCAGCACCCATAAGGATCCATGATTTTACTTTTTACTTTTGATTTTATTTTATACTTCATGAAATAGTAACTCATTGAAAGTCTGAGAAACAATTCAAATATTCATCATGAGTTCA
>OMLC01000646.1:16285-38135 GCA_900302585.1 Regalecus glesne
ACTCCTTTTGGAATTAAAGGTGGTGTTATATATATATATATATATATATATGCTTGTGTTGTCAAAGGGAGTATGTATATTGTTGATAGAGTAATTTAAATTAATGATAGGCTACATAGGGTTTGGCTTCTTTTGTAGCTTGTGTCACAAGCACTATGCCATTCCAAAGAAAGAAGACAGAGAGGTATGTTTTAGTTTAGATTTGTACCTGGCCATTAAAGAGTGACAGCAGTGCTACAACTTTCCTCAAACATTTTTTTTTCTCTACAACAACAGAATCAAATTCTATATACTGGGCCTATCAGTATATGTGTTTTATGTGGATTTTAGACTAAATTAGTAGTATTGTATATTTCTTCCTATTTTTTGCCATGTTCTCAAGTATAGTGGTATCACTCACCTCGGTGACCTACCAGTGTTGAATGAATATAGAGGAAATGCTGATGTAGTGCCTATGATGTGACTGTAACAGATAGTCCCATGCCCAACTCCCTTGTACTTTACAGCAGTTGGAACAGCTACTCAGAGAGCCCAGACTACCTCCTCTGTCAGCAGCAACACTGCCGCCTCTTCTGTAGCCTCCTCTGGGACCAGCAGCGTTGGGCAGCATGTGTTGGGGACTACCCCTGTGGCCCTAAGCCAGGCTTTGGCTGGCACTGTTGTGGGCTCTATGACTCCCATCAACCAGCCTGGCATAGCACAGGTCCCCAGGCCAACTGTAGGCCCCAGCCATGCCATCCAGCCCAGCTTACTGTCCCAGAGGTTGGTTCTTACATCCCAGGCCCAGGCACGGTTGCCTAGTAAGTGGCCTCCTCCCCTCCCCTCCCTCCATCTCAACGTTTTCCCTTCACTTCTGGCACAGCAGAATGGGCTGCTCTGAAATAAGGCCTTTCCCAGGGACACTGCTGATGTGTGTTTCAGTCTTGTTGAAATAGTTTTTATCTATCCATAAGCTCTGAGGTAAAATTTAACATGATGAATAAACGGGGGACTCGGTGTTGTTGTGTTTATTATTATTGTTTAGGATCCATTATTTTCAGTGTTAAATATAAAAATAAATAAATGGAGAGGACCCTTAAAAATCAGAACTGTACTCATGTCAGCAGCATCTCCATGGCCTCAGCATTACCCAGTCTCTCTCGAAACCTGCATGTCCACATTTGGAAAAACCTACTTTTTTATACCACATGCACAATTATATGCACTTCCCTCCCTCTTTTAAATATGATAAAATATTATTTTTTCCCCGCAGTTTACTAATATTCTTTTTACTTGCATCAGCTCGTCTACAGGAAGAAATCCCAAAGCTTCGGTTCTTACTTTTGTTTGTTTTTTGTTGATGGTATGGTTCTAGAGTGGTGAGCATTGCCACAAAGCATGTGGACATGGTCCCACAAACTGTCAGCCTCAGACCACTCCCTGCCTCACGTGTGAACAGGGACACCTTTTCAATATCAACACACAGCATATAACTAAGTAAAAGGGCAAATAAATACCTTACCAAGATTATCTTAGTCAATGTCAACAATTTGAGGATATACCGAGAATACCTCATTTGATCATTTAAAACTCAATACTTGTTAAATTGACTTTTTCCTTTTGTTATATATTGCATGATTTTAAAAAAATTCTCTGTTATACTTTTACTGATCATTTTCCTTTCATGAAATTGGAATCACATCCACAAAATAAATATATCCATGAACCTAAATATTTGACCATAAGTGCTCTTAAGACTTGGAAAACATTAAAAACATTAAGAATTTTTTTAGCTACCAAGTATTTTAAAATGACTCCAGTGTTTTTGTTTTAATATCTATGAATCTTTATCTTATGGCTGGTGTGTTGCGGTTGGAAAGGGAGATGAGTGCAGTCTGTCAAACATGTTTGTTTTATGCTCTCTATCTTACCAAGGATTGCCTTTTCAGTCCACTTTTTCCTCCTTTAGGGTTTCTAAAGAATAGGTGCTGCTATGGTTCTGTTTTGAAGGGCTCCTGTGCTCACTCAACTGATTAACCCACACTGTTGCTGCATGTCTTGCCTTTTTTCACCTTGTAACTAACTGATGTGTTACATCCTGTACACTCTTATCTCTTGACGAGCTCTTGGATCCATTCTCATGAGGTCTTCCTTGGTGTTTCTGTGTGTGGTCTTCTCAAAGGTGGAGAAATGGTTAAGATTGCCCATCTGGCCAACATAGCTGGCAGTCAGAACCGTATATCCCAGCCTGAGACCCCTGTCACTCTGCAGTTCCAGGGGAACAAGTTCACATTATCACCCAGCCAGCTTCGACAGCTCACCACTGGACAGACTTTGCAGCTCCAAGGGGCACTTGGTAATGTGCATATAGTCAATTTCTTCTTTCAGCCATCTAAGCTTTCTTTTTTAGTCATTTTGTGTCAGAATGTTGGTGTTTTTGACTTTGGCATCTATTTTCAGACTTCAATTAGTTAAGGATTTTCATTTCTACATATAATCTCAAACAAGGAATTTGTAGAAATTTATATGAAAGGCTTGGGCTTGCTGCTGAGCACAAACAACTGTATGATGGTTTTCTGCTTTGTGTTGTGGTGTTTTCAGGCAACATCCTGCAGATCGTGTCAGCTCCGGGGCAGCAAATCCTCAGGCCTCAGGGCTCTGTGGTATTGCAGACTGTGCCACAAACAGTTCCAGTCTCTAGCTCCTCAGCTGCAGCTGGAACACCTCAGCCTGCCACTTCCTCAATCCAACAAAGTAAGCCTCTCCCAGTAGATAACCCAATTTAAATTTCTGGACAACTACCACTGATTCATTTTCACAAAATTGGCTGATATGAGTTTTAATGTAAAGTATGCTAAAGCAGTTTTATAACATTTGAAATAGATTCCGTTTGGCTGCTAGCTATTGAATTAAGGGGCTATATCAATTTACATGTTGCGTATGTGAGTTGGTAGATCATACTAAATAAGTGAAATAGGTTTTACATTAGTACATAGAACCAAACAGTATATTTATTGCTAATTGATATCTTTTGTGTGTTATTTTTGTTTTTAACTTTTTGTGTTTATATGCTAAGATGTAGGTTTAACAACAAATGCCTCAGTAACCCCCACCAAGCCCACTGTTGCAGCTGCTGTTGCTTCTCAGGTTAGTATATTGCATTGATGGAATACACATTTAGTTTTCTAAGGATATAAATGATTTTAAAGAATGGAACTATGTATTTCTTTTCACTTTTTAGGAGTCTTCAGAAGAAAAAACTCAGCAGGTTAAAGAACGTCTGGGTCGCTTGTTTAAGGCCAATGAGCGACGCTGTAGCCGCAGTATGCTTTATGGATCAGACCTGCTGCAGGCCTGCATGGTTAGCTCAGAGACCAGCCACTCTGCTCTCACTGCTGGAGGATGGAAGTGGGTGGGTAGGGAGAGCTGCTTGAGGGCCAAAAAGACCTGTGTCGCTACCACACATCACTTAAATTCAGCCTTGCTTTCTACTAATGAGCGTCTGGAGGCAGGCAACAGCCTTGTTGAGAGGTACCTCATCTCCCTGTAGAATGCTCTTGACTGATGATTCAAGTAATAGACAGGTTTACGTTTTACTTTTTTATGTTGAAGAGTTCCAAATAATCAAGCTTTTCCTTCCATGTCCACTTCCAGGTTGTCATGTGTGGTGCCGGCTGCTGTAGCCCCACTTCCCCATCTGTATGCAGCCAATCCTCCAGCTCCTTACAGCCTAGAGCAGAAAGCTTTCAGCAGGAGGCTCAAGGAGGTGGCTGCCCCCCACAGCGCCGACATCCACTGCCTGGCATCAAGACGCCTCTTTCTCTTCCCTGACATGCAGCTGATGCAGATGGACTCAGGTTAGCAGTGTTCTCCACAACACCCTGTCAAAGGACAGGATGTTTTGTTTGTTTAAAGCCCACAGAGGCAAAGTTTTAATTTGGGATAATGTGCTATACAGATAGAATTGACTTGACTTATAATTACCAACAGATTGCAGCCAGTTTAATCAGTGTAGCACATCGTAATGCTTCCTGGCAATATTCAGCTTAAGCTTAGAACTCGACACATTTCTCTTTGTGTTTATGGATGTTTCTTAATTTTTATCTTCCATTTGCAGCAATAATAAGATCCAAATTCCTAAAATTAAAATGCTTAATACACAGTTTTTATTATTCTATCTTAAATGACAGTTTTATAAGTCACTTCTTAACAGTGAAACAGATTACTTTAATAAAAAAAGGTTGTCATTTTAAAGATCAGTGTATTGGATACCTTTTGCACAACCGTAAAACATCTACAGCTAGTCTGTTAATCCTGTTTATCCCTAATTATAACTTGATGATGTGCATTGTTACTAAGCCCTAATGTTTCTCTGTTTTATTACAGTTTTCTGACCCTCTTTATTTAAACCCCAAAGGTAAACTGGAGGCCCTTGCCATTCTACTTCAGAAGCTGAAGTCAGACAGTCGCCGTGTCCTTATTTTCACCCAGATGGTAAAGATGCTAGACATCCTAGAAGCCTTCCTAGATCACAGGAATCTAACCTATGTGCGGTTGGACGAAAGCATTACTACTGAGGAACGACAGGTAAAAGAGTTGCTCTTACTTTTTTAAATGAGCACTTACCAACTGGATTTAATGGAAAGAATAATCAGTAAAGTGGCCCAAAATAGAAAGACAAGTTAAAACCCCAGCACAAAACATATGATAATCTATACTTTCTACATATGTCCATTCAGAATTCAACCTGTGTTTGGGTTTTCATGCATGCTAAATAATCCAGGTAAGGAAATGTCAAAGTTGAATCAGTTCACCTGGATATATTTCTCTCAATAAACTAGATGAACTGATTCAACCTTTTTCTGAACCAGTGTTTGCATTTAAACAGCATTGTATTTACTGTGAATATATCCTTCCTATGTTGTATCTACCACTGGTAAATTTGCAGTCAAGTCTCTCCAGTATTCTTGATCAGCAGCCTTCCTAACACATTTCCCAACATTCCCTCTTGTTCACTCCTTGATGCCTGTCACCCATGTTCTGCGTGGTCGTCCGTGCTGTTTTCTTCCTCTGACTCTTCCCTCTGTTGGTGTTTTCTGCAGCTTATCGTATAAAATGGCTGTCCAATTTTCCTCTTCACTGTAGTATTTTTAGGGATCTACCATTTTATTTTATCCATTTTAGTATTTCATCATTTGTCACATAGGCTGTATATGGAACTTTTCACATTTTTCAATACATCCACATTTCAAAGGCCTCTATCTTCTTCCACATTTCTTTACTAAATGCCCGGGATTCGCTAGCGTACAATATGGTTAATAAAACATAACATCTTGTTCTTTTCTGTGTTTCAATTTTAAGCCTTCTTGTAGTGAGAACAGTTTTGAGATTTATAGATTTTTTTTCTTGCTTTTTCTTTTTTTCTTTTATCCCCTTTTTTCCCACCTGAATTCCCCTAATGCTGGGTCAGTCGCTTTTACCCCTCTAGAACATTGACAGGAAGGAGGAAGCCTTAGTATGCGAGTCCTCCGAGTCACGTGACAACTAGCCCTCGCTATTTTGCACATCGCGGTCTGGTGGAGAAAGCACAGTGCTTGGCCGTCGGAGGAGAATGAAGCAGAATACTTTCCCTTCACTTTATCGCGAGCGCCCACACGACTCAGAGGGGGACACTAGCCAACCCAGAATACTTTATCCAACCTACCCCATACCCATGTGAGCTTTAGCCAATTATGGACCTCCAGCCTTGGTTGGAAATGGCATTTTCTTGCTATTTCAAATCTTTTATTGATCTCTGTTTTGCACCTTCTATCGTTTTTTATTGTCTGGCCAAGATATTGGAATGTTTTCACTTGTTCTAGGGTTTTACCATCTACAGAGATATTCAAACTTGGTTGAGCCATTTTTCTGCTGAAAACCATTGTTTTGGTTTTAAGTGGTATAGTGAGTCTCAAATAATGCACTCAACCAGTGTGCCATTTGTTAATTAGATACCAAATAGAATGAATTTTATGAAATAAATTATTAGCATGACTGACAATAGAAGTCAGCATCGTGTTTACCTATGATGATAGGTTGGAGTTAGAGCATACCACTCTTGGAAATTAAAATCATAATCTGAGTATAAAAATAATATTTCACTTTCTCACAGACAGCATTTCTATTTCTCCCTTTCTAACACCGGGACTCTCTGTATTAGTGCTGTTTTCCTGGCTCAACAAGGGACAGAATAATTTGCTCTCTTCCCTCCCTGCTGGATGCTGTTCCTTCCAGGGCCTGAAGAGAGGCAGACATCAACTATTCTTAAAGCAGCAATCTTTAAGATGATCAGTTTCGTTTAACTTTATAAAACGTATATTGATACTTGTAATTGCATCAGTGTTTGAACCCTCCACAACCCAGGGGTACATTCAAAATAATATGGTGGTCACTTGTATTGTTTCAGCCCACAGCCAAGCAAAGTAAATCATCGTTAAACTCAAGTTCAAGCTACTGACACTATTTGTTGATTATGGTCTTCTTCTTATTTGAACATCCTCCCAAAATAGGTAAAATGCCTGATATAATGGCTTTTTCATTTTGAGTGATAAAAACTCAAAGAACAGTGTGCAGACTTCTGCCTTCTTGTCACTCCAGTCATGTTAACATGAAAAAAAAATCATTTTTTAAATAGTCAAACCAAGCTGACAGCGTCCTTGGTGTTAACTGAATCTGTCCTTTGCCTTGATGTGTATTTCACTACAGGAGACTATGAAGAGTTTTAACAGGAATAAACGGATATTCTGCAGCATCCTGACCAATCGCTGCTGTTCCACAGTGGGGACTGTTTTTGACGCAGACACCATAATCTTCTATGACACAGACCTCAACCCTAGCATGGATGTCCGCACCCAAGAATGGTGCGACAAAATTGGTCGCTCCAAGGATATACACATTTACAGGTAACACAATCAAGGCCGTGACTTTAATTCCATCAGTAATCACAACTCCCATTCAACACTGAAATCTACTTGCATTTTTTGCACCTCTGTTGCACCTCATCCTTGATGATATTATTGCTGGACTTCAACATGTCTAATATTTTGGTTGGATACCTTGAGGGAATGTGGTGCTGAGTTTCAAGAGTAGATCTTTCACAAAATAGATGAATATGTTCAGCTGGATCAGAAGTTTATTCATAAATGGTCACTATAGTATCCCCACCCTTTAAACAATATGGGGTAAATGTTTTGTTGTCAAATCCAGGCTGGAGAGTGGAAACTCTATTGAAGAAAAGCTACTGAAGAACGGCACCAAGGACCTTATCAGAGAGGTGGCTGCCCAGGGCACTGACTACACCTTGGCTTTTCTTACTCAAGTAATATTAGCCTGTTGATTTTTATTTGCATTCCAGAATATCAGAATACATTCCTACCCCCACCCCCCCATACATGGTGGAATCTACATTTAACTTGGTTATTCAAACTAAATTTCATGTTTAAAGTATAATCAATTATGCAACTCTCCTCAGCATACCTTTACTTCCTCTTCACACTTTGTATAATATGCTTGTGGTCTATGATCTGTTAGAATTTAACTAATTCTCTGTCCCGTCTGTATGATTCTCCAATGCTCTTATGACATACCTGTACAATTACTTTGACCTTAGCTAGGAAAGTAATTTTGTGTGGGATGCTGTGTGTTTGTAGCGAACAATCCAGGACCTGTTTGAGGTGGAAGCAGGCTCAGGGGAGAAGGTTGAGGAGTTTGTGGTGCTTCACCAGGAGCCATCTCCCTCAGAGGCCATTTCTCCCCGTGTGGCTAGACCCTACATTCAGGCCCTCCACAGCATCAACCTGGATTCTATGTCTAAGGAGGTGCAGGAGCAAGAGGAAGAGGAGAGCAGCATAGTAACAGCCGAAGAGATGGAGAATGAGATACAGGCCAAAGAAGAGCCTTCTCAAATAGAGGAGCTCAATGCAGTCATGGACCAGGTAAGTCATCCATAGTTTGTAAGGTTGTTGGTAACAGTAAAGCTGATACTAACAAATTTGACAAAAAGTTGAATTATCCTGAAAGGTTTTTTATGATTATGTTGTCTTTACTGATGCTTGTTTTCCTCTCAAACAGTTGACTCCAATTGAGAGGTATGCCTTGCACTACCTTGAATACCTTCACATTAGTGACGACGAGACCATTATCAAGGTACCTTTAAACTTAATCTGGCTAAAAGTCTGACTGCAATGTTGATATGTTATTTGTTCTTAAACCCATCAAACCAACTGGTCCATGTAATGTTCTGTTTCCTCAGGAGCGAATGGAATGTGCCAAGAGAGCCTGGGAACTGCAGCAGCTCCAGAAGCTGAGGACCGAAGAGGAAGAGAGGCTGATGCTGGAGGGAGATGATGAGCTCTTCACCTACACCAGAGAGGATGCCTACAACATGGTAGGGTGTCAATCATAAATCTATTGATCAAACAGGAAAATGGTGCAGTTCTTGCATTTAACTGAACTTTAAACTATTCCCCTTTCTTTACCTGGTAACAGGAGTATGTCTTTCAAGCTGAGGATGGCCATACTGAAATCATGCCAGTAAGTTCTACGATCAGCTTCTGTGAATTCACAACTCCTACATATTTTTACTGGAAGGTTGATGTTGGTCTACCTTTTTCATTTTCTTGTTACCCTGACTAAGTTTCTCATAACATCTATGATCTACTTGTTTGTCTTTAAATACATCAGAAATTCTCTTTCTTAATTAAATTTCTGGTCTAATGTTTTCTCCATTACAGCTGTGGACTCCGCCCACACCACCACAGGACGACAATGACATCTATATTGACTCAGTCATGTGTCTAATGTATGACACTACACCCATGCCAGAGTCCAAGCTACCTCCCATTTATGTCCGCAAGGAGCACAAGAGACTCAAGATGGACCCTTCAGGTGTGCAGAGAACTACCCACTGTGTCATAAAAATGTCTCCCTCTGACTCCATGCCATCCTCTACTGAAACACTACTACCCAGTATTGGTATTCTTATGCATATATCGGTGTTGGTGTTGTTTCACTCTGAATTCCTAACATTTAAGTAAAGTTTATGTATTTTTGTCAGGTTAACAACACAAAAAAATAATAATTTGACAAACACTTGTGGAAATAGGAAATTGAGCTGGTCAAAGTAGCTGCCATATCTTTAAATGACAGGGCCAGTTTTCCTCATATCTGTCCTTACACTTGTGCTTGTTTCCAGTAGCAGCCAGAAAGAAAAAGAAGGGCCATGGTGAGACAGTCATTCCTCCACGTTCCCTCTTTGAAAAGGCCAGTATAGTCAGAGTTCGTCGTGACGGCAAGGACCAGAAAAAGAACTTCTCCCTCAAGCAGCAGGCTCCTTTTGCCAAGCCTCTACCCTCACTGGTTAAGCCTGCCATGGAGGCTGGCCAGGATAACCCAGAATGGCTCATCAGTGAGGACTGGGCTCTACTTCAGGTACCAGCTCTAGCATCTTGCAATCTGGACAGTAGTCATAATCCAGTTCATAATTACAGTACAGTTGAGTGGTTTTTCTAAATTGCGTGATTACAAGTTAAATGTAGTGTAGTTCAATAGGTATAGCATATTCAGTGTTCGTGTAATTTCGTTCCATCTGTCAGGCTGTAAAGCAGCTGCTGGAGCTACCTCTGAACTTGACTATCATGTCTCCGGCCCACACTCCGAACTGGGACCTGGTAAGCGATGTCGTCAACTCTTGTAGCCGAATCTACCGCTCACCCAAACAGTGTCGCAGCCGCTATGAGAACGTCATCATTCCCAGAGAAGAGGGCAAGGTAATGAGTTAGAAGTCACCATACCTATAGCCTTATCCATGACTTGTTGTTGAGGTCTGAATCCTCTAATCAGTCTTTCTGGAATATTTCAGTTGATGTATGAGGCCAACCCCAAGAAGAAAACCAAGAGCATATACAAGGTGTACTCTCTCTCCCTCTTGCTTTGTTGCTCTCTCTTCATTTGACTGTCTGTCTCTTGTGTTGCTATTGATTTCTTTAACCAACAAGAGTGTGTGTGTGTATGTGTTTGTATGTGTGTGTGTGTGTGTGTGTGTGTGTGACAGTCTAAGAACAGCCGTCCTCTTCGGACATGTCAGATCTACACCCAGGATGACAATGCCACTCATATTCAACTCTCTAACAGCCGCTTCGAACTCATGAAGATTATCGCTAGCAAGAGGAGTCCACCCATCAAACCTTTGTAAACACTGAATTTATTACGAATATTTTGGTGTGTATCATAATTAAAAGGTGATGAAAACCGCGGTTTCATCCCAACTCCCACCAATGTATACCCAATATATTAAAAATGCAGTGAAATGAGGGTTGAGAGTAATACTGGGGAGGGAGGAAGAAGAACTCTGAGAAATAGTCCAGAAATGATCACATGGTAGATGTCATTACTCTGTGTAGTGTTGAAAATGGATCTACTGCCAGTTTATTAAACAAGTACCAGAGATGAAGTTCTGTTAAAACAAGACATCTGCAGAGTCTTGGAGTATCCCTGCTTTCATGTTAAACATTTAATGTCTACACAAGTGTTTTGAAATATGCTGAAGTCTCTTCTACTGGACATGCACACCCAATTTGGACCAGCCGTTTTACCTGAGATCATTTTCAGAAAGCTAAATTTTTGCTATGGTAAATGGACTTGTACTTATATTGTGCTTTTCTAGTCTAGCGACCACTCAAATCTAAACATCTACTGCAGTGAACATTTGCATCAGGAAATGAGAAGCTAGACGTCAGGCTCGATTCTTCTGTGGGGTGTCCTGAGGGGCATCCGGCCTCAATCCCCATGCTCCATGTCAACCTCCACAACGTGGGACTAATCGTGACATGTGAAATTGACCTTTTTTACTACAACACAAGACCAGGGCTTTCACATCTATGCAGTTGGAAGATTTTATTTGAAAAAGGTCTGTTTTTGGTTGAAAACGCAGTAAGTGTAGCTGGAAGGGCGAAACAGAAAAATCAATTTCAAATTTATCCTTGTTAGTCTGGACATATCTTAAATTGGGTAAGCTTTTCGTATATCAGCAGCTGACTTATCTCCCTAATCTTTAAATATTTAAGCCTTTGCATATAATGAACTAGTGGAAATGATTGAAGGAAATTTAGAAATTTTAAAAGAAAAAAGTTCCAACAGGGCTGCACACATACATTACAACAGCGAAGTACCTTGCACTTTGTCATTTGTTTATCCTGTTGTGTTTACATCGCTGAGTACCAAGACCCGCCTGCCATGTTATTAAAGTTAAGATGGTACTTAACTTGCACATTTCAGCAAACTCACTAAAATGAAATAGAGTTTAGTCACTCTTTAAAAAGTTCATATGCTTGTGAAAGAGAAGCGTCTTTATAACTTTACTAATAGACAAATCCTGTTGACCAAAGCCTGGATCAGATTGGTGTTTACTGGAATTGTTGGAGGTGTTTTGGATGCTTTCGATGATTTCTTCATTACTTATTCATAGGCTGGGAATGAACCCCTTCCAGAAGAATCCCAAACATGCCTCAGTCCTAGCGGAAAGGTAACCTTTCTTTGATATTTGTGCTGTGTTAACCTCTAATGTGAAGAACTGAAGTCTAAAAAAAATGGCCTTGTTTGATTTCTACAGTGGGATCAGCTATGACAAGCCCCTACCTCCCATTCAGGTAGCATCTCAACGTGCTGAGAGGATCGCCAAAGAGAAGAAGGTTTGTATCAATACAGACAGCTACATTCCAAACCATAAAGAAAGAGTCTTAAGTCTTGGCCTTAATTAACAAGGATTTATTAATATGACAAGCTTGTGTATTTGGGCATAGAAGTGTTAAACAGAGCACTTGGAGCCACAGGGGCTCAGTGGGTAGTGGGTAGAGCGCATGCCTGGGCCTCAGGTGTTACAAGTTCATATCCCCCCGCGTAGCTCGGTAAATGTGAGGCATTCCTTGTAAACCACTTTGAGTGGCCGCTAGACTAGAAAAGTGCTATATATCCACAAGTACTTTTACCATTTAGCACTTTTGTGTATAGTAAACGAAGGAAATACATGTCCCACATATCTTGGAGAAAAGGCGTGTTTCTGCAATGTTTCAGCACCTGCTAACTCTTATTTCCCCGTGGCTTACAACACGTTAGGCAGTGATTATTTTATGTTGTAGAGTAGTTCTAGTTTGGTGGTATGTACCAGTGTGTTTCGCTGGCTTCTGAGTTGGAAACGGTTTTACATTTGTGTCTTTGATTGTTTTTAGGCCCTAGCAGAACAGCAGAGAGCTCAACAGTTAGCCCAACAGCAGCAAGCTGGAGCCCCCCAGGCCCAGGCTGCCCCTGGCCAGGCCCAGAATCCTGCTGCAGGCCAGGCTCAGACATCCGGGGTTCCTCAGGCTGCTGCTGTGGCTGGGGCCACTACAGTGCCAAACGCAGCTGTCCTGGTAACAATCTAAGTATCCTCCACAAGCATGCTTCCATTGGGAAAAAAAATTAAAGAAGGCTATCCATTTGATCTACTCATGAAAGGCCTCACAATTTATTATTTAGCATGGATCAAGACATCATGAAAGGCTTACATCAAGCTTTGTGTTTTTCAGACTGGAGCCATAAAAAATGCCAATGTGGGCACAACCATCCAGGCTGGTATGTCTGATGTGTATAGAACACAGGTTTTACTTCATAGTTTTCTATAAAGGGAATGCAAATAAATTATTCAGGTGATAGCTTCTCTTGATGTGATGCCAGTGCCTTATTCTTTCCTCTTTTGTTCTTCCCAGCCACCGTAGGTGGAAATGTGATTGTGAACACAGTAGCTGGAGTTCCTCCAAGTCCCTTCCAGGCCAACAAACGCCTGGCATCTCCAGTTATACCAGGCACCCTGTCTGTGAGTCAGGGTCATTTATCATTGCTACCCCTGAAAAACAAGAATTCATGATTCAAATAGCCTCTGAACTAGAAATAACTAGAATAGAGTGTAATCACTTCAAGCCCATTTTGCTGCTGTTCTTGTTTTTGTAATCCAGCCTGCTGGAGCACAGGTGGTCCATGCACAACAGAGGGCAGTTCCTGCTGCTACTGCCCCGGCTGAGGTGGTCGCCATAGCAACAGGTCAGGGTGTCCGAGCTGTTACCCCAGTGACTGTATCTGCAGTAGTCTCCACCACCCTGAGTGCAGCGCAGTCACAAACTCGCTCATTGGTCACTCAGGTCACACCAGGTATTTTTGAATTTATTTATTTAAAGAGAGACGGTGCATATTCATGAACATTTAGAGTCAAATTTAAATGTGCCAGATTTAGCCACCAGAGTAATTTTCCTCTTGTCCTTTTGCAAAAGAAAATCAGCACATATTATTTGTAACTCGTTTTATAAAATAACAGCAGATACTACCAGCACATACTACCTAAAATTAACTCAACATAATAACATTGTTTCTCTGCCTTTTGACTGGGGGCAGTTTTTTGGGGGGGCAAGATACCTCAGTAGGTAGCCTTGTTGTCTGGTAATTGGAGATATACAGTTCAATCCCTGGCCCCTGCAGTAAGTGTATCAAGGTATCCTAAGCAAGACACTGAAACCATAAGTGTTTGCCACTCACCACCTGGCGGCTTTGCTCATTGCTCCTACACAATAGGAGTGGTTAAATGTGGAGAATAAATTCCATCAGTATTGGTGGTGTGGCAAATAAAAAAAATCTATTAACATATGAGCACCCATGCTACCTAAAACTCATGATAACAAGCCCTGAGCACATAATTGTGAGCTGATGTTACAAGAAGTAATAAAGTAAAGAGGCTAGACTTGAGATACACCAAGAGTGTTATCAGAGTTGTAGATTTAAAGGCAAGTACTCCAACACACTGTTCTCGATGGGAAATATATGATTATATCCATTTCAGAGTGCTCAGTGACAGGTTGCAGTCACAGACTCGATCATTTCTCACCTAGGTCACACCAGGTACCTAACCAAACAAGACCTTGTGACTCAAATTAAACAGTAGTTTTGTCTGTCACTTCTTTAGAGACCTGATCTTATTCTCCTGTTTCTCTCCAGCTACAGGTATGCAGCTCCCCCAAGGCAAGCCTCTTACCCAGGCTCATCTTCAAATACTACGGCAACAGCAGCTCCAGCAGCAACAACAGGCTGCCTCACCCCAGATCAAAGCTGTGGGCAAACCCCAGGTACAATAGTCTCATTCTCCTCCAAATCATTTGTACCAAATTAAGAAACGCTAGTCATCACAGGAGGCATCGTTGGCATTCTCTTAATATCTATGGCATGTTGGAAAAAGACTCCAGTATCCACTTACACCTCGAGGAGAATTTGTCTTCACATTACATTTACTCATGTAAGAAAACATTAGAAATGCAACTGTAGTAGTTGGCAATCTACCCTATGCACTTGTTGTACGTTGCTCATGATAAGAGTGTCTTCTAAATGCCTGTAATGTATCTAAACTGTCACAAATGTCTCCTAAATGACAGGTCTCCAGAGATATGCTTGTGATATAATGACTACTGTCTCACTAATCTGTGAGGTAGGTGAGCTCCTAATGTGTCTAATTGCTATTCTAATAGGAGCTGTTGAAGATGCACAAGCAGAAGCTCCAGTTGGCCCAGCAGCAGGGTGTGGTAGCAGCAGCTCAGGGCCAACAGGCAGCAGGGGCTCAGCAGACTGCACAAGTGCAGTCAGCACAGGCAACCCAGGCCAATCCCCAGGTGGCAACTCTTACAGCACCCAGACCTGGGGCTGTGCTGACTGGTGCTACCGTGACCAACCTGCAGGTTACTACCAGACTGGTAAGACCTCCACTGTCACAGGGATAGAAACTCAAGTCCATGACTCAGGACTGTAGAATTCACAACACTTCAAGGGTAGCCTAAATAACTTTACAGAAAGGGCCTGATGAACGAGTGGAAAACAAAAGAGCAATCAAGATTCAACAAAGTATACTCTGTGCCATTATTTTTTCCACCTATTCGGCGTAAATTGGTGACCCATTGTTCCTCGTGATTAACCAATGAGTCTCTCCTTTCCAAGACACGAGTACCCACCCCGGGACAGATCCAGGCCCAGGCAGCGCAGACAGCTCAGGTGACCCTCACAAAGCCTCCCGTAGTCTCTGTGCCAGCTGTGGTGTCATCTGCTGGCGTCACCACCCTGCCAGTCTCTGTGGCTGGCCTCAGTGTGGCTATTGGCCAACCCCAGAAAACAGGTGCGGGTGGGGGGGCTCATTACATCACTGATCTTTGCATGTTCATTTTTCCATTTTTGAATAATCTTTTTCAGCATTTAAACAGTGTTTAATAGGTTCTGATTTATAATACAATAAGTAAGTAATTTTCAATCTCTTAATAATCATGTTCATTTATGTATAGTTATGCTGTCTTTCTGGTCTCGGTGACAGGTGGACCTATGCTGACCCCAACCTTCCCCCAGATGCAGGTACTGATGAAGAAGCAGCAACAGGCCGCCGTCCAGCAGAAAGCAGGACAGTCCCAACAAGGACAGGCTACCGTCCAGCAGAAGGTAACTAAACACAAGCCCAACTGGATGTGGGCATGGTAAGAGCTGCTTCATTCTGACATAAGCTAATGTCTCCTCACATCATAATCATCATTCACCGAGTACAATAAATGCATCTAGAATTTTTCTTAGTTAGTTTTTATAGACAGCTTGGCAACTTTGTGATTACAAACTAGACCATTTACTCTATCTAGATGACAGATGATATATAGAGCAGCCCATATTGTGTACTGGCACATACAGTGCAACTAGTTTATTCTAGATTCCTTCTCCGTTTTTCTCTCTGAGGCTTCTCCCTGATTTTCTCCCTGTTAAAGGATTTTTAGGGAGTTGTTTTTCATCCGATGTGAGTGAAGACAGGATGTCCTATTTTAAACCCCACTGAGGCAAATTTGTGATAATGGGCTATACAAATAAAATTGACTTGACTTTACTACAGTCATTATATATTAGTCCAATGGACCAGTAGGACGTTCTGCTGACTCAGTATGGAGGACATGTTGACCCTGGTTATGTTATGTTCCATAGATTGGCACCCAGCAAGTGACGGTGCAGGCAGCCCAGCCAGCTCAACAACAGCAACAGAAAGTGGCCTATGCCACCGCCACCCAGCTTCAATCAGGCATCAAGACCCAATTCTTCACTACCTCCATTGCCCAGGCCCAGAAACCCACTGGAGCACAGCAGATCCAGGTATTACTCCTCTATACTCCTCGAAAAATCTAAAAAGATATAGAACTTAGTAGTGGAGTATTTTATCTGGGATTTTTTTAAACCTTTTTAACAGATGGCTAAGCTACCACAGATAGTACAGCAGCAACCTGCTGTGGCCAATATTCAACAGATAGTGTCGTCTTCTCAGCAGGTAAGCATTGCAGCCTAAGTAGGCAGTACTGCTGACAGTAACTCCTTTTAACACTCCTGTAATTCTGTGTATTTGTCCTTTTATTTCAGATCCAAGCCCAAACGCAGACAGTGCCCCTGACCCAGGCTGCTACATCGGCTCCAGCCCAAGTCCAGATGATCCCTGCTGGGACAGCAACAGCCCAGGTGGTCCAGCAGAAGATCATCCAACAGCAGGTGGTGACTGCAGCGGCCTCGCCCCAGATCCAGACTCCTCCTCCCCATAGTCCTGCCCAGCAGCCTGCCGTGCTCCCTGCTGCTGAGTCCCCAGTGCAACAGCCTGCTCAGACCCAGCAGGCTACCAAGGGACAGGCTCGTCAAGGTGGAATGAGGGCCAAAGCTCCCACCAAACCCACTGGGGGAAGCAGCTAGGAGCAATATAATGGTAAACTGGCACAGACTGTGTGGCAACCAGCACACTGCTCCATCACTTTACTCAAAAGAAACTCTGAAGGGTCTTTATGGAGTACAGATGTGGCTGCACTCAATTAGCTCCGTTATTTCTGATCACTGCTCATCTGTGTAAATTAGGAATGTTCCTTGAAGGTTATCAAAATCTTATTCATTATTTCCCCCACATGTACATACTAATCTATACAACTTAACATCGAAGAGAGGTGGTGTTCACATTGATGAATAATATTATGACGTTATTCAATGATTATCCTGTTGCTGGGGCCCTATGGGTGATGTCACCATGGGGAGATTGTTTCTGTTAGATTGTCTATTCATAGTCAATTTTATGATGTCTGTAATTTCCTGGTTGTTTATAGATATTGAATGGAAAATAATGCACGTTCGTTTAGCCATCATTTATGGGTTTTTTTATTGTAATAAATGCTCTGTAAACATGTACTTTAGTATTTCCTGTTTTCTCATAATTTTTTTTATTGACATTAAAAGAAGAAAAAAACTGTAAATAACAACAAAAGACATTTGTACTTGTAAAGTAGTTGTGTTTTCATTCAATTTTTTCAGCCTAATTGTAATAAAGTGTTTTGTTTTTCTACACAATTTCCTTTTCATCATTCATTAAATTCTCTTTGAGCAATATACAGGTTTCTTAATACTTCTAAATCTGCTCTCTGTGACTTGGTCATGTGGCAGGGTAATGTTATGATATATGAGATGGTGGTATTAATATTTCCTTATGGAAAAGTTTTATTGCACACAACCAAGGCTGGTGGAATTTGTTCTCTCCCATTTAGCCTATCCTATTGCATAGGAACAGTGAGTGCAACTGCAGCATGGTGCTAGGAGAGTAATGAAGGTTTCAGTGTCTTGCTCATCTTGACATGCTTTCTTCAGGGGCTGTGGATTGAGCCACCACTCTCCGGTCTCTAGACAACTGCACTTGCCTCCTGAGCCGTCCCATCCTGTGTCATGGATAGTTAAAGGTAAGAATTTTTGTTACCCAATATGTCTCATCAGATTTACATGAATGAAACACCTGAAATGGTGAATGGACTTGTGTTTACTGAGCTTGGAGAAGGTAAAACAGACAGTAGTGCAACTCCCACTTTAATAAATGCATTTTCGGTTCATGCTATTTTAATTCACGGTAGAGAAGACATTCCTCAATACTGCAAGTTTACTGCTGACTTCCTGGCTGGCTGCTGACACTAGCAGGTATGTCAGAGCAGCGGAGGTGCCCTCAAGGGCAAAACGAGCAAAGGATTATCTAGCACATTGGGAATCAAAGCTCTTAAAATAACAGTTGAAGAACTGTATCTGTCCAAGTACGGGCGAGATGGATTCATGGCCTAAACTAGCAACCAAAAACTGAAAAATGAGTGAATGTGTATTTTATTAGCTAACTGAAATGGAGACAGTATTTTTGAACAGTTGTCACAAATTTTGTATCGTCTGCTCAAAAATAATTAGGCGGAAAGTTTAAGGTCAGTTTTTCCTGTTTATTCTCTTTAATGCAGCTTCTCGTGGTGCAGTTTCTACCAGTTTCTCCTGATCCTCTTGAGTCACCACGTAACTCATTTACATACAGACATTCAGATCAAATCTTGAAATCCTGCCAACCCTTACTGGTTATTCAAAGAGCAGCTCATGAATATTAATGAGATCACTTTATTGATATGCATGAGACGACTGGGCCCTCACAGCTTTTGACATAGTGGAAACCACAAACAAATTGCACATAGATAATAACTTTTTTTCCTTATCAGTCTCAAAAAGGGAATTATGTAATTCTATACATCTGACCCATGCTATTGTAGAGGAGCAGTGAGCAGCCTGGGGAGCAGTTAGGGGCTCAGTGTCTTGCTCAAGGAAACCTTCCGATTGCTAGATGATCATTGTACCCACTGAGCTATGCTGCCCCCCCCCAACTTTTACTGGAATTCTATACCACGATCATGGTTTTTAGACATGAAGTGTTTAATCTGACCCTGGTTTTGACTGAGAAATGTCCATTTTAAGTGCTGAGGAGGCTATGTCGAATTGTCCACAAGGGGGCAGTGTGGCTTCAGCGTGCTATGTGCTCTCTGATGTAGCCACAGGGTGCCTGAGATTTTCTCTCAGCTCATTGAATTTCTCATCCCCTCCTCCGTGCAACCCACCGCCTCTCCTTCCCTTTGGCAGTCGGTGGGCAGTCTGCATTCACCAGTAAACAAGTGCGACAAGGTAGCTGAGGTGGAAGAGAGAACACAAAGATGAACAGATGGACCGAGCTGGTTCCTCTGGAGAGACACGAGCTTAGACCTCTATTCCAGACGCCCAAGGAAAAGGACAGGCCTGACCTCTTTTTATTTACACTTGAGCCTGAGACCAGTGCTGACAGTTTTATTCAGCTTTATTCTCGGTGAGGTGCCAACACCACGTGTGAATGAATTAGAGTTTATGGAGAAATCAGTGGGTTTTCTGATGTTCTGAGGCCTATAGGTCACGAAATAAAGGTTAGCAGCAGCGTGAGCACAGAGCCTCCGAGCCTGGGAGACATGGTGGCACCCTGCATCTATTAAAACTCAAATCTGCAGCTTTTCTGCTTTAGTAAGTTCCCATTTGATCCATCTGGATCATGGAGTCAGGTTGCACAATGCTAACCGTCATGTTTATCATGGCAGGGGACACTCCAGGCTCCCTGAAACTCAAGTCAAATTATTTTGGTCTGTTGGCATCAACTGCTGCAGAGGCCAACATGTGGCTATTAGAAACAACCCCAGCAGGACAAAAAGAGAAATATGGAGAGGAAGAGAAGGTCAGTTTGTTTAGTCATAATTACAGTGAAATGAGTTCTCTGCATTGAATCCATCCTATTGTATTGCAGCAGTGAGCGGCTGCAGCACCCGGGGAACAGCTCCAGGTCTCTTTCCCACTGCCTTGCTCAGGGGCACAGGCAGGAGTATTAACCCTGACCTGCATGTCTTATTGATGGTGGGAGGAGACCAGAGCACCAGGAGGAAACCCACACAGACACCAGGAGAACATGCTAACTCCACACAGACACCAGGAGAACATGCTAACTCCACACAGACACCAGGAGAACATGCTAACTCCACACAGACACCAGGAGAACATGCTAACTCCACACAGACACCAGGAGAACATGCTAACTCCACACAGACAGGAGCTGGGACGGGATTTGAACCAGGGACCTTCTTACTGTGAGGTCACAGTGCTGACCCCATGGTGGCCCATGGGGTCAGCACTGTTATGCATTCCAATAATGTCACCAACATTACTGTAGAACATTATTCTAATGACTTTTGAGCTACATGAGGCTGCCTGAGTTTGCTTTGGTGTGAGGAGGCCATTTTTACAAGAGTGCTCCCCATTTACAGGTGACCGGAGGGCACGTGAGTGACGTCTGCTCCATCCTATTTACGCTCTGAGCAAATCAGCTCCAACAACAGGTCTGTTTCTCTCCAGCCGAGCGTCGTGCTATCGATTCTGCCCGACCAGCGGAGCGGCCACGTCGCCATCATGCCTCAAACAGATGAGATGCTGAGAAAAGCCGCGGATTGCAGCTTTAGAGCTCGGAGGAGGGAGGGATGGCAGACACTCAGAACACAGGCTGTCACGTCAGGGTAAAGGCCAGCAGATGAATCACGGCACTTCACATAATTCATACATATCATTATTGTCCTCCCTCCGCACCACACCCTCGCCTTCTGCTCGCAGGCCTGTGAGACACGAGCCGTCCTGTGTTCCATGGGAAGACATGTGACTGAGGTGGCTGTGGCCACATTACAACGGCCGGCATCCCATCGAGGCCTTTTGCTGTCCGTGCCACATTACAGGTGAACAGGAGTAGAAATCCACACCAAGCCCCCCCCCATGCCTTGTGTACCTGAGGGGACATAAGTGAGCTTTGTGGTCCGGAGACTGGTGAGCACCAGAGGTTTAGATCTGGAGGTTCGGTATGTGGGAGGGCCCCGCGGCACCACTTTGGAGAGCAGACTTGTGTTGTGATATCTTTATCTCGGCTGACAGTCCCTCATGTATTATAGGAGGGGTGCGGAGAGAGCAGCGAGGGGCTGTCAAGAGTCGGTCGCATCTCTCCGCTCAGACATCAGCCTTCCCCATCAAGGGTTTACTTCAGGAGGGTCTTCAGAGCCCCTGAATGGTGTCAAAGGCACCAGGCGGAGATCCGGAGCTGCTCTTTTTTCCCCCCACTGCCGTGTGCTCTCCTTCATTTTCACAGAGGCGTGAAGCGGAGGCGCCGAGCATCTCGGGGAGGAGGGACGTGGTGCTGGTGACAGCCTTTGGAGACAGAAAATGATGCAACCGTGAGGTGTTGACGTGACCGCTGTGAGGACACCGGCACAGCGGGGGGCTTTGACGCTGCCTGAGACCCACCAGAGGAGCTCGTCACATCACGGGCAAGCAGAGCACACCGGGAGGGGCAACCAGGTATGAGGGACCCCCCCCCTCCTTCCCCTTCTCCCTTTATGGAGGCTTGTCTGAGCTCAATCCCACTGCACCCTGCTGATGATAAAAAGTAAGCCCCCCCCCTGTAATATTCTGGCCAGGGCTCGGATCACACAGCCCCGAGAGCAGGCTGCTAATGACGCACCTCGAGTGATGGCAATTGTCACCATTGTTATTGGAAAAAGCAACAGACCCCCCCTCATCCATACTGGCTGGAGGGGAAGAGGGGGGTTGTCATGGCAACCCTCTGCGACCCTTCATCTGTGAGAGGGAAGAGACAGACCGCTCACGCGCCACATCCTGTCGATGGAGCATCTCTCTCGGACTCACCTCCGTAAAGTGCTCTGCTATCCTGTCTGTCTCTCTCTCAAGGACCCACACACAGGTCCCTGTTTCTTAGATACGGCAGATACAAGCCGATAGCATGAGGGGCTACAGCTGCTTTCACATGGTGTCAAGATGGAGGTGGTCATAGCTTGTTGATTCTGATAAAGACGGGTGGTGTCGTCCCTCCGCTGTGATGAGGGAGCATTGTTCTAGTACAGAGAATGCCCCC
>OMLC01000652.1:0-15910 GCA_900302585.1 Regalecus glesne
TGTGTTTGTCTGCGTCTCTATGTATGTCTGTGTTTCTGTGTCTGTCTATGTGTGTTTCTATCCGTCTGCCTGTCTGTCTGACAGGCAGACAGACAGAGACACACACAGACAGATGCAAAGACACAGATTGTCTGCGTTTCTTTGTCTGTCTGTGTCTCTGCGTCTGTCTGTGTGTGTTTATGGAGACACACACAGAGACAGACAGACACACAAAGATAACCTCTGTGTGTGTGTCTATCTTTGTCTGTCTCCTAGACAGATGCAAAGACACAGACTGTCCGTGTTTTATGTTGTCTGTGTCTGTCTGTGTGCGCTTCTATCTGTCTGTCTGACAGGCAGGCAGATAGAGACACATACAGAGACAGACAGACACACACAAAGATAACCTCTGTGTGTGTCTATCTTTGTCTGTCTCTTAAACAGATGCAAAGACACAGACTGTCTACGTGTGTGTTGTCTGCGTGTCTGTGTCTGTCTGTCTGTGTGTGTGTATGTGTCTGCGTGTCTGTGTTGTCTGTGTGTTGTCAGTGTGTCTATGTGTGTCTGTCCATGTTGTCTGCGTGTGTGTGTAGCCGTCATAGAGTAGTGCAGGCTGAACACATTGTAGATGGAGGGCTGGTGTCCAGCGTTGGAGGTCTGGTGGTGGCAGGTGAATCCATTTCTCCTCTCAGGATCAGCATCGTCACCTGAAGAGACACAGGAAGAGTCTGAAGTCAACTACCAACACTGGACTGAAGCTGAACTACAAACACTTCCTGACATGTCTCAATAAAAGTTGTTCATTTTAAATCTGGTGTTTTCTGGTGTCTTCTGTCAGTCCCTCTTTCTAACAGAGGCTCCCCTCATCTCTCCTGACACTCATGATGATGTCCTAAGACACTCATTTACACACAGCCAGTCAGGCCAAACATAAAACTATAAACTCCACCTACTTTCACTATTGTCTCTTCCTTGAACCTGTCACTCAAAGTTCAGCTGGTGAAGGTTAATGAGGACCAGACCAAACCTCACAGTGTTTGACACACTGAGTAAGTTAAGATAAATGTCAAAAAACAGAACACTAAACCCTGTTTCTGTCTTGTTCTGCTAGACATGGGAATTCAGCCCCATCACTGACCCCAGTCTCTTGTCATGTCTCCTTGGTTGATTTGTCAGTAATGAGAAAGACAAAGTAAAACCTCACTAAACCTGGATGTAGATGCTCCCATATTTACAGTTCAAGTACATACATGTGGTACATGTGTTTAACTATGTATGTGTACATGTGACACTGGTGCACACAAAACCATATGAGGTGGTGAGAGCCATGTGTGTGACGTAGCCCTTATGGAGAAGGCTGATGCCAGTGTGAACACATGGAAAATCAGATTGTCTCCATCGAAGCTGCCATGCGATTCACTTCAGTTTTCGTTGGATCAATGAGAGCTACGTCCTACATCCATGTTGTCATGTCTGGACATTTCCTTAAGGTTTACAGGCTCATGCTTACCTGCAGTGTCGCTGACTGCCAGCAGGTGGCCATTCTTTTTCGTGCTAACATTTTCCCGGTCGTTCGCTAGAAGCGCCGTCCTGTGGCCACGTCACTCCACTGCAGGCTGATGTGCAGGATGAAGGTCAGATGAGAATCACAGAAGAATACCAGGGAGGTCAGAATAGAGCCCATGTTAGGCTCTGCTTTAGTCTTAGCCGAGTCACTTTAGTTTCATAGAATTATATTTACAGAAACCTCTAACACTCAGGTGTAGCCTGGGCAGGTACGGGACAGACAGCAGATACGAGAGATAAATGAATAAGTAAACAGACACTGTACAGATGAGTGAAGACACCAAATAATATACTGGACTTTAAAGCCAGTAAAACAAAGACATTATTATACATCTGATCAATGAAGATCAGTGATCCTTTGTGGCGACTCCTAACGGGAGCAGCCCAAGCTATAGATTTTTGTACTAATGATAGTTCTAGTAGTAATTGTAGCAGTACCAATGCACTTATAGCAATAGAGATGAGAGTACTAGCAGTAAGAATAATAGCACTAGTAGTAATCATTGTAGTTCTAAATGTATTTATAGTACTTATGGTATTTATAGTAGTACTAATTATACTACAATGGTTACAGAGGTCGCCTCAGTGTGAGTAATAGACATTCTTCTACATCGTTGGTGTGTAGTTTCATGTGTGTGTACATACACATCTCACTGTACCTGAAAGCACCACGGACGCAGAAAAAGACAACATGCATGGTGTATTTTCCTCAAGTCATTTATTTTCAACCACTAGATTTCTATAATTTGCTTATAATCTAAACTAAGGTCATCATTCTAACAAAGAAGTAAAAATCTACGCTTCAAAGTGACAAAATAGTTATATAAATATGAATTAAATATTAAGCAGACTCGTATTCAGAACACTGAAAATCCAATAAACCCAAATGCGTGGTATATGCTCTTTATTACATGATATCTAGTCTAACGGCTTCCTCTGGGAGGAGGAACCCCTGGTTATAAATGTACAGACCAAACCAATGTCTCGCTTGTTATTTACAGAGTTCTGAGATAAAGACGTTACAGGGCTGTGACCGGGAAGGGGAGTGCAGGAGTGAAGGGAACAGACCCCAGAGCTACACTGCACCATCGGGTCACTCTACAGATAGAGTTGAACATGTGGAGGGTACTTGGGGAGATGATACAAAGCATCACACTGAGTACATGTCAGCAATGTGGTTGACAGATTGACCCTGAAAAACAAGGACCCAGCCCTCCAACAGAAGCCCCGCTAAGGCCCCCCTGTGCTGCAGTCATCCTGCTGATGCGTCCTTCAGCAGGACCCCAAATCCCCACCAGCCTCGGCGGTGCGGCAATCGGGAGAGTCCCGAAGACCATGGCCAACATTTGTACAACTGATGCATATAAGAGCTTACACTTAGGAACGTGACACGGTGGCGAGTCGTGGAGCGTGTTGTGGTTCTGAAGGCTGCAGTTCCTCTCCAGAGCATCGTAAACCTGATCGTGTTTGTACTCAATACAGTGGTGAGACAGAGAACGCTTCGCACTGGAATCGTTCTGAGACGTCAGCATATTGCTTTATGTGTGTGAGGAGCCCTGCAAACCAGCTGAGGTTATCTATGCTGCAGCCCAACCAACCCTGCTCATTCCCGCCTGGAGGCCCTCGCCCCCCGGGGGGGGGGTCGTACCGACAACCCCACAACCAAAAAACAACCCCCTCGCCGTGCGGTTTGGCTGGGCTGCAGTAGAGACTCCAGTTTGCAGGCGGCCCTCGGGCTACAAGCTTCACTGCTTACAGACTATGTGCAAATTCAAACTTTGAAGAGCGCCACGTCTCAGAGGGGATCACGTCAACGTGACAGGACAAGAGGTGAAGAGGTGAGAGTCGATGTGTGGCGGGCCATCAGTCTTCCCGCTGTGCAGCTAGAGGTCTACACGGTTACAGTGTCTTCTCTGGGAATGAGGCTGCATGAGGCATCGTAAATAACAGCTGCTAGGTAGGCAGGGCGTAAGATGAGGTATTTCATACATTTGAGCAGTGCCACATGTTTCCGTTTACATGTCCATATATGAAATGTTTAGCATAAGGCATGAAGACAAAAGCAACTTTCTTCTCGTGTTGGAGCGGTGCAGGAGACTGTGTGGTCTCTGCCCCGCTCAGCAGATTTCAGAGGCTCTCTGAAAAGCAAAAACAAATTTGATATATGTGTGTGTGTATAAATAAAAGGGTGGGGGTTAAACTCCTGAAGCATCCACAGGCACTGGAAACAAATTGGCATTTTCCTTTACACAAAACTCAAAAGAACCCTATTTTTCCAATAATTGCACATTTATCACATTGCAGTGCTGGCACAAGTATTCCGACAGTGAAACATGTGAAAGGTGTCCAGACCGAACATGCTGAAACTGACTCTCAGCTCATCAAGTTAGATCTGAAATTGAAGAATACTGAGATTAATCTTCTTTGGGCTTGTTCCCTGTTGTTCAGGGGTTGCCTCAGTGGATTTTACAGCTTCCAGCACCAATGGTGGCCTTGACCAATCCGGTGTGGTCTTGTCAACCTGCATACTCTATCCCTCTAGTAAAGTCATGGGGTCAGGTCACGGGGTCATGCTGGAGCCTATCCCAGCACTCGTTGGGCGAAAGGTGGGGAAACACCCCGGACAGGTCGCCATCCCATCCAAGGGGTTGAGAAGTTCGGGGTTCAGACACTTTGACACACTTCGTGCAGAGGCTGTGGATCAAACCACCAATCTTCTGACTACTAGATGACCCCCCTACCTCCTGAGCTGTGTATCCACACACTGATTTGGCAAAATGTTACCTCGGACGTTAGTTTTAGAAACTATGTCTGGTCATAACTGGTTGTGAACATCCTGCATGGACGGCTTGTGAGCTGAAAGGAAAAAGAGAACCCTCGGATCAGAGCGTTCACAAACTTCACTGTCGCAGTGCTGCTACCGGCCACGGCATGTGCTTTGCTGGAGCAGATCAACATCGGATTGATAAAAACCCAAAAGAAAAAGAAGCACTGGCTAAGTACAAACAAGCGCCAATAAATTAAATTAACATTGTGTTCTTACAGTACACCAATTTACTCAGAGGAAAAGGATCGTGATTTCTCTAACTGCTACAATCGCCTTACAGGCACTGGCACTTCGACGTCATGGTTCCGTATAGTCGAGAGATGGGGTTATAGTTCAGGGGCATGCGGCACACGCGGAGAAACGACAAAAGCGCCTGGGCTGTGATGTCACAGAGGTAAGACACGGCGAGATAATACAATGATTCTGATGTGCGAGAGGTGAAGACGCTGGAGGGATGGGACGGGTGGGGAACAGACAGGACATTGTCATGCCGGGCCCAAAGACCGATTATCTAGAATGCTTTACACGTCAGGTGTTGTTTCCTTTGGAAGGCAATACCCTGAGTGCTGCTTGGCTCTGACCTGTTGTTAACTCGAGTTCTGCGGAATTACTGATGGACTGATATACTTCTTTAAAAGCTACATGATTCTCAGAAGATGCCAAAAGGTTTTCCTTTTTTCTTTAAACAACATTCATAAAAACGGGTCTCTTCAATTAAAAGATACACAGAAAAAGTCAAAAACTGGAATAAATTATTAAATACATCCATTTTTTAGCATACGATACCACTAAGACGTGGAATATTATTAGCAGTACAACCACTCACTTGAATACGGTTTCAGACCTGCGGGAGAGGGGGGGGTGTCACCCAGAGGTATCTCAAAACTGAAGAGTGGTGGGCTCAGCCTCCGTCCCATCGCAGAGGAGAGCAGCCACGGGGCAAAACTGATGCCCAGATAAACCTGGAGTCTGCATGTTCTCTTTTGTACAGAACGTACGGAGGCACTGAACACAACTGTACACAGCAGAAGAAGAGAAGTCGGCCATCGGAACAGTACCATCGTTTTAAAGGAAAGGAAAAGTGAACTCGTTTACTTTGTCAGTATTTTCACCGGAACCTTAACCGATTCAGTTTTCTGTCCACTATTCACTTTGGTGAGTGGGAAATATCGCAGGGTCTTTAATATTCAGATTAGCTGCCCCGTCAGAACGGTTCTGAGTTGTGGGATTGTGTGCATTCTATTGAGGACAAAAAAAAGCAAGAGGTTGGCCTGTGTGTGTGTCTATGGTAGAGGTAAGTCTGGAAGAAACCAGTGATGAAACGTATGTCAGTACGAAATTGATCTGTTTCTGTGTCAGCACCCTCGAGTACTTTCGGAAAATATATTCTGTCTTACAATTACTGATAGAAGGGTGAGAGAGTAATGCCTCTCAGAGGAACGAGCCCATATCTAGGTCCATGAAGGAGTTGCTGTCCATGCTGAAGGAGGAGTCATAGGTCTGGGAATTCTGGTGCATCCTTTGATGGTGCCTCAAGTTGGACTTACTGGAAAAGCTCTTGTGACACAGCAAACAGGCAAAGGGCTTCTCTTTGGTGTGGATTCGGCGGTGGCAGATCAACTGGGTGGACACACGGAAGGCCTTACCACACTCCAGGCACTGGTAGCGCTTGGGCTCGATGTGGATCCGCCGGTGGTTCTTAAGCGCCATGAGGTTGGTGAACTCCTTGTGGCAGACAGAGCAAGAGAAGGAGCCCGTCTTGTGGCTGTTCTTGTGGTTGAGCAGGGAGCCAGCGTGTCGATAGGTGCGGCCGCAGTGCTCACATACATGACTCTTCTCCTCTATGCCGCTGGGCAGCTCCTGGTTCTCCTGCAGATCAGAGACACCGCCCTGCATGTTGGACAGAGGAGGATGGGCCAGCTTGGTCATCCCCTCCAGCCCCATGCTCTGGTTCATGCTGGAGCTCCAGCAGAGGTTGTTATCCATGGCCTGTTGGGAATAGTGGCCCTGCGACCTGTGGTGCAGCTCCTGGTGTTGTTGGTAGCTCGCCATGTTGGGAAAGCTCTGCTGGCAAAGGTTGCAGGGAACTGACCGGTCCTTGGAGTGGAGCTCCATATGGCTCTGGAGGTGGGACATCAAACAGAAGGTCTTGCCACACTCGGGGCAGCAGTGGCGCTTCATCTGGGAGTGGATCTGCAGGGTGAGGGGGTCAGGGAAGGTCTGTAGACACAAGGTGCAGTGGTGGAGGTTCTCTGAGTGGGTCTTCTTATGGTTGAGGAGGGAGCCGGCGTGACGGTAGGAGCGACCACACAGGTCACACCTGTGTAAGGAGGAATACAGCAGTAACAACACAGGGTAAATAACGATTTAAACCAATTACACCAGAATGACTCGATTGAAATCACCAGTGAGTGTCATAGTCTTATAACTGTATACTAAATTGAACCCACCACGGGTTGTCAGCTAGGGCATCTGACCTTAATCTCCCAAGCTCCAGCTACCTCCGTGTCCACCCCCACAAGGTGAGGACTACTCATAACACATAGAACAGGCCTCTCTCTCCCAAGTAGACTAATTACCTGTGTGAGCAAACTCAGCAGCTAATAAATGGACCCATTTTCCACTGTGAAGGCATAAAAGGACGAATATAATAAACGAGTCATTTTACAGTCTACCATAGAACACAGACTTCCATACTCAGTGTCAGAATATGACTGAAACTCACATGAAGCATTTGTCTCCAGCTTCAGAATGATGGACGTTGCCTCTTGTGGAGCCATCTCGTACCCTATGGCACCGGTGTCTCTTAAGCCCTGACCGACCCTGGAAACTCTTCCCACAGGTGGGGCAGCTGAAGTGACCTGCTGCCCGGCTGTGGACCTTCTGGTGGTTGTGAAGGATGCTAGCCAGGCGGAATGCCTTTCCACATGTCAGGCACACGTATTTCTTCTTCTGCGTGTGGATGCGGGTGTGGTTGCGTAGGGCCATGGGGTTGGTAAAGGGCTTGGAGCAGAAGGTGCAGCTGAAGTGGCCAGTCTTGTGGGTGTTCTTGTGGTTGAGGAGGCTGCCCGCATGCCGGTAGCTGCGGTTGCATATGTTGCAGGTGAATGGCCGCTCCTCTTTAGTCGGGATTCGGTCAGTGGCCTGTGGGTTCCCATTGTCCAAGGGTCCATGGCAAGCATGGGCTGTCAGCTGGTCCAAAGAGAGAAAGGCCTGTTTACATTCTCTGCACTTGAAAGCTCTGGTTTTCAGGCCCCTAGAGCCCACTGGCCCATCCCTCCTGAGGTGAGTACAGGCATGGGCTAGAAGCTGCTTCTTTCCCCTGAAGCCCCTCCCACAGTTCTGGCAGGAATGCTTCTTATAAGCAAAGTGGGTGCGCAGATGATTCTTCATTGCTAGTTGGTTGGAGTAGGTATTGTTACACACAGAGCAGCAGTACTCTCCCGTCTTATGCGACTTTCTATGGTTAACCAGGCTCCCTGCATGGCGATATGTGCGCCCGCACTGGTCACAGGCAAAAGGCCGAACATCACCTGCATCCTCCGACTTGACCTGAGTGTTGAGACTCACTCCGTCTTGAGCAGGCTGTCGATGCCGCCGGGTCAGGTTGGAACGTGGACTCGAGAATGGCTTCCCGCCGTTGGAGCTGGACCCATTCATTTGCATGAGGGTCTGGATCTGGTTGTTCAACTCCTGGATCTTGGCCTGGTTCTCTTTGTGCCGTCGCAAGTGGTTCAGGAGCTGCTTCTGAATTTTGAAAGCTTTCCCACACTCGTGACAGGCATGCCTAGGGAGAGGTGGGGAACAAACAGTTAATCCTATGTTTACTAAACAGTGATGACTCCATGGAGTGAATGAGGGTATGAGACCGAAGATTGCATAGCAGGTGTTTTTTGAAGCACCTCCAAGCCTTTCGGCAGTGTTCAGTGGTCAACACATCACAAGAATTCCCCTAACACTGCCGACAAAAATAATATGCCGGTTGACTTCACAAAAGTTCACATCTAATCATATTTGCATGAAGTTATTTATTGAGGTATATCTTATGTAAACTCATGGGATTTGTAAATTCTTAAATTTCATTTCCATTAACTCGTGTTCCTGTTTTAGTTGCACAAATTCGAAGTTGCAAACAATCATGTTACTGCTCATGGCACCCGTATGTGAAGTAAGGGACGAACCTTTTGAGTCTTGAATAAAACTGCCATAACTAATATTGATGTAGAAGTATGACAAGAGAAATAACATGCAGAGGTTGACAAGTTTATCTCAGACTTAAATCACAAACCTTTTGACATCAAAATGGGACCTTTGGTGGTTTTTCAGGGCCAGTAGGTTGTAGAAGCGTTTCTGACACACAAGGCAGCGGAACACCCCGGTCTTGTGTGACTTCTTGTGGTTGAGCAGTGACCCAGCGTGTCGGTAAGAGCGCCCACACTGCTCACATTTATATTGACGATCCTCGTCTTCAAGGGTTTCCTTAACAGGTCCTGCCTCCTCATTGTTGGTGCCAGAGATTGCTTTTGTTTCCTCTTCATGGTTTGCAGGCTCAAGTTTCCTCTGCATCGGGCAATTGTGGCTCTGCAGGTGGCGGTAGCTGGTGCAAAAGATGCCACAGCTGCCACAGATGATGCTCTGGGCATCCTCCTTGCCTGCAGAGCTGTGACTTTGGCTGGTGTGCTGGGCATTGTCTGGCGTGGTCTGGCTGTGTAGGAGCTGGTGAGCAATCAGGTCCTGCCTCCTGGTGAAGCTCTCACCACATGTGCTGCAGATCATCATCTCTCCCCCTTCCTCATCCTTCACCTCCTCATGAGAGGACATAGAGGAGGAGCCTGAGCTGCCAGGGGTGGCGTGGGACTGGGTGTGACCCCGCAAGTGGCTCCGTAGGGCCCGCATACTGGTATAGCTGTTTCCACAGACGGAGCACTGGTAGAGATCGCCGTCATCATCTTCATCCTCTTCATCAGCCTCGTGGCCATCCACGCCTCCATTTAGGTGCTCACTGCTCACATCGTCATGGAAGTCATGCTCACCAAACAAACTGTGGCTCTGGCTTCCATTCAGACCACGGAACACTGCGTCAGGCTCATGGTTTCCAATAGCACATTCTCTGTTGCTTTCCTGGAAATTCATGCTGCTGACATAGCCATTGGTAGTGGCTGTGTGCTGCTGCTGCTGTAGCAAAGGGCAACTGTGAGACTTAATGTCTGCAATGTTTGCAAAAGTCTCCCCGCAGTCTGCACACATGTGCCTCTGCATCAGATGTTGGTGGTGAGGTAGATGCATGTTCCCATCCTGGGAATAGTCCTGATTAAACTGCTCATGGTACAAAGTCTGGTTACTGTGGTCAGCTGGATTCTCCTGTTCCAAACCAAGCAAAGCTCCAGTATTATCAGCCTCCTCCTCTTCGTCCTGAGAGGGGAAGCCAGCCTGCTGGTTCTCCAATGTCAAGGGCTCTGAGGACAGCCAGTCCCCATCATTACTCAGGCTGAAGGAGGATGGCTGAGATTTGTGGAGGCGGAGGTGGCTCCTGAGAGCTGCTAGATGGGGATAGCTCTTCCTGCAAATGGAACACTGGTAGATCCCTACCTGATGGGATCTCTTGTGGTTAATGAGACTCCCTGAGTGGCGATAGCTCTTCCCGCAGATCTCACACTTAAAGCGCCGCTCACTGGTATCTGCAACCAAGTGATCCTCCATCTCAGCCACATCAGCGGTGCTATGGGACTGAGCCAGGGTGGGGCTGAAAGCCTCGGCATCCAAGGGCTCTGTTTGAGCATTCCCTCTGGAAGACGTTTGACTACTTGAACAGTCAGAGTAAACATGGCCATTATTAATAATCTGACCCCTTGGAGGATCAAAATCTCTATGATTATCCATTGATGATGATACAGAGGGAACATTATTTAAGGGGGATGCATAAAAATTTGATCCAGGAGATGCAATACTGCTTTCATAAGACATACTGTGGTTCTCTTGCGCCATGTCGTGGTGACCAAAGGACACAGAGGACGAATTATGCATCTGGATGTGCTCTTGAAACTCCTCGTCATTGGGGAACAGCACTTGACACAGGTGGCAGAAATTTTCTGGTGCATCTTGGCTGCGAGATGAGAATGTGTCTGGTGGTGTGTCAGCATAACCCCTTCCCACTGAGACAGGGCCCGCTGTCCCCTTTGTTTTATGAGTTCTCTGGTGGCTGTAGAGGGCTGCCATGTTATTGAACAGCTTGAAACAGATGCTGCACTCAAACATCCCTACCTGGTGAGTCTTTTTGTGATTGGATAGGCTCCGGAGGTGGATGTAAGATTTGTCACACAAATTGCATTTGAAAGGCCGATTCGCTGTGTTGTCAAACGTTTCCGTGTCGTCTGCTTGCTCCCCCTCATCCTCGGCAGGGCTGTTTTCTACAGATAATCCCATGCTGGCCGACTGCTCGTCAAAATGAAGTGAGTCATCAGCATCTCTATTTTCAGTTGTACTGTACTCACATTCCACCCTCCTGAATGACTGCACCTTTGCTTGTCTGGAGAGATGAACACGCTCATGAGTAGTTAGCTGGGAAGCCAGGCGGAAGGCCTTTCCACATTCCATACAGGAATACTTCTTCTGGGAGGTATGGCTCCGGAGGTGACTTTTCAAGGCCAAAGCATTAGTGTTCTCTTTGCCACATATCTGACACTCAAAAGAGCCCACATCATGTGTCTTTTTGTGGTTGGCCAGACTTCCAGCATGCCTATAGCCCCTGCCACACTCATCACATTTGAATTTGCGGTCCTCATCATGTTCGATATGCGTATCCATGTGTTCTAGGAGGCTAGGCATACTGGAACACACCGTGCCACACTGTTTGCAAGAAAATCCTTTTGTCCTGCCTGGCTCTTGCATTGCCATCGCAGGATAATGCTTGGAACAACAGAACCGGACACTGATGGTATAAATAACATGGAGGAGGGATACATTAGATGTCTAACTCGGCCAAATAATAAGGCTAACTTTCTGATAGAAGGTCCAAGGAATGTCCAAGAGAATGTCCCTCATAAGGATATGCATCAGTTCCACACCATTCAAATTGGGTTGAGTTGAGTTAAAGCAGAGCAGGAGAATCATGAAAACTGTGGAAGGAGAACACATTGTTAACTACAGATCCAGAGAAGAATGTATTTACTGCATCCCATCTTTCCTTAGGATATGCCACAAGCCACCAGATGTCTTTTGTCTTTTAAAGAAAAACCGGTTTGAATTGCAAAACGTACGAATTTGGAAGAGAGGCTCTACAATAGATTTTAACTACATGCAAATCCCTGGCTTTATTTATACCAGGTAGTAGCTGGACTATTAGGTTTCAATAGTTGTGGTACGCTAACCAAATTAGCAATGTCAATAAACCAGACCAACGCCTCACGTTTGAAATGCATATCCATCAAAATTGAGACAATAATTAACAGCATCTCGAAAAGAAGCGAATAAATATACACGTATTGTCCCTGGAAAAGTCACATTCACATGTGTCAAGCTTGCCGGCTTCGGTGATGTTTATTTTACCAAACAGCGAGGTAGCTTTAGCCCTGTAGCCGCTACCTGCTAGCATCATCAGGCTTAGCTAAACAAACATTGCACCAAAACGCTAAAGAAGTCGCTATTCGCGGAGTCACCTTGGCAAGAGATGCTGGAAAACCAGATTCGGTTCTCGGCTTGAATCTGGCAAACACAGGTGAGGACGGGTTTTCTTCAAACACCCGCTAAACGTTTATTTTTGGTCCAAATCAGAAGCTTTCCCTTTTCCCCCAATTGTCTTTTTTTCCTCCTTCCAGTCCCATTTCCACACTGCTCTTGTTGCTAGGAAACAGGAAATGTGCAACACTGAAACACTTCCCCATCCAGAGCGGTTAGACTCAGCTAATGATGCGGTTGTGAGAGAGGAGGCGTGATTCCACATAACTTTACAACATCCACTATGGAAGGAACTCATTTCTCAATAATGTAAAAACACATCTTAATGTGGAGTTCCAAAAGCTAATTTATTAAGCAAATATATGAATCATGACCATATGAAATGATCGCCTCTTCTTTGCAAGTTGTCAATCATTCTGAGGGGGAATGTATAGCAAAGGCTGTTTTGATTTTTTTAGACATGTCAAACAACATAGAAAAATGCCTAAACCGTGGGGTTATTTGTTCCTTACCAACATATACGTATGTTTACCAAAGGTGACTCCTTCTATAATTACTTGTTGGCTGTTAATTAAACGTGTTATGTTTTGTATTTATTTCTTTGAATAGGGCCCGTGCACATTATTGAATATTTCGAGGTAAATGTAAAAAAGGCAGATTTGTTAGCCACCAGGCGAATCTTCGTCTGTTGTCCCTTTGCCAAAACACAAAAGCACATGTTGCCTCAAACCTAATTACACACAATAACAGCACATTCAACTTAAAACTCGCTCTAAATAACATACTAACTAGCAGATACAGCCTAAAACTCAACCTATATAATAACAAGCCCTAAGCACAAAACTGCAGGCTGATGATTTCTATTCAATCTGTTTTATTTAATTCATCCAACTTGATCTTTGTATCCTTTAATGACTGATCCACTTTTACATTTACTTTATATATGTGTGTTTGTGTGTTGTCAGCTTCTTTGGGATATCTCCACATCCAGCCAAGCGTCAATGAGTGAGGCTGCAACAGTCAACTCATGCAGCTACCCCTGTGATACACAATGATTATGGATCATATTTCCAAAACGTCGCAACTGATCGACACCTCTTCAAATTCCACATAAGTACTTACTTTTTAACCAGCAGCGTGGCTAGGCTAACCCTCAGCCCCCTTGTTGTGCTGCCACTGTTGGTGCACAGAGACGCACACTCTCTGGAAAGCTGGAGCGCTTCCGTCATCATGGTCCTAAAGCCGCCCCTGCAGTCGACAACCGACCGCAGCACAGCGTCTCACGGCCAAACGCGACCGCTTCTACCAAACGGAATCTCTGCTGACGGGCTTGAAGACAGATCCAGGTGAGGTGAGGCTTTATTACAGCCGTGTGTGCTCAAAGCAGGAGACGGGGCTGGATGCGTTCGGTGTGATCGCTGTCACAACGATGTCATAACGACAGAGAGTGTGTGTGTGTGGATACGGGCAGCCGGTCCTAAAGCCAGCCATTTTGAGTTTAGTAAAGAAATAACTAGCCAACAAGCTAACGACAACCAGTAGGCGCACGGTTAGAATCCGCTTCTGTAAAACACGTCGCTGAGAAGTATAAATGATCGTCTTTTATACCGGCGTTGACGTGGAAAGTGCTTTCCAAGGGGGTGCGAATCTAAAAGGCATCTCAACACACCTCGGCGTGCACAACATTGCATTGTCAACTTCCTTAGGCATCAAGCGGTTAGCTTATTGTCCCTGAGGTCCTAATGCCAGCCATTTTGTGCCCATCCTCACACACCCACATCATCCACATCACGATAGTGTTAAAACTGCTGCTGGCTGGCCACTGTCCGACTGGATGAGGTTGATGCTGAGCTTGTGGAAAGTGAATTTAAGGCTTGAATGTACAACATGTATTTCTTTGTCTCCTGTTCTAACTCTTATGCTGACTTTTGTATTGACAGGACCCCCAGTGGATGCCCCCTTTTTCAAGTCCCTGACAGTATAGCAAAGATAACACAAAAAGATGGCCTCTCCCCAACCAGGCAGCCCACCGCTGGTAGAGCAGTACACCCCTCCTTCAACTCAGAGTGAGGAAAGCCAGCAGGAAGAAGAGGTGGTCAGGGACAAGCCTATGAGAAAGCGAGGGAGAGGCAGACCTC
Organism: Regalecus glesne; assembly: GCA_900302585.1. NCBI lineage: Eukaryota > Metazoa > Chordata > Actinopteri > Lampriformes > Regalecidae > Regalecus > Regalecus glesne. The sequence continues at coordinate 14,185 of OMLC01000652.1, forward strand.
CAAAAGCCAAGCCCTCCTTCAAATGCTCCGTGTGTCCAGAGGCTTTCAGGAGTCCCTCGGCGTTACGGAGCCACAAGCTCTCAGCCCACAGCAAGGAAGGCCAGCAGGAGAAGCAGCAGCAGCAGCAGGAACATGCATGTCCACAGTGTGGTAAAACGTTCTCTAGCAAGGCCCAGCTTTCCAAGCATGAGCGCTCTCACTCAGCCCAGCGGCCCTTTCAATGTCCCGACTGCCACAAGGCGTACAAAACACCCACCGAGCTACGCAATCACAGCCGCTCCCACACCGGGGAGAAGCCCTTCATCTGCACGGAGTGTGGGAAGGCCTTCATGCAGGCCATCTGTCTGAGGATCCACATGACGCAGCACAGCGGGGAGCGCCCCTACTCTTGCCGCCAGTGTGCCAAGAGCTACCCCACCTTGTCCAAGCTGAAGGTACACATGCGCTCACACACGGGCGAGAAGCCCTACTTCTGCGCAGAGTGCGGCAAGAGCTTCGCTGACCCCTCGGTGTTCAGGAAGCACCGCCGGAACCACCAAGGCCACCGGCCGTATGCCTGTGAGGAGTGCGGGAAAACGTACACAGAACTGAAAGACCTGAAGAACCACGAGCGGTCGCACACAGGGGAGAAGCCTTACCTCTGCTCCGACTGCGGCAAGGCCTTCTCCCGCTCCTCCTCCCTGGCCTGCCACCAACGGATCCACTCCCAGAGTAAGCCCTACCAGTGTGAGCAGTGTGGGAAGGGCTTCACTCAGCTGTCCTCCTACCAGTCCCATCTCCGTACCCACTCCGGGGAGAAGCCCTTCCTGTGTCCACAGTGTGGGAAGATGTTCTCAGACCCTTCCAGCTTCCGCCGCCACCAGAGAGCCCACATGGGTTTTAAGCCATATCCTTGTGACAAGTGCTCCAAGAGGTTCCGGCAGCCAGCGGACCTGGCCGTGCACGAGCGAGTGCACTCCGGCGAGCGGCCCTACAAGTGCCAGAGCTGCGATAAGGCCTTTGTGGCTTCCTGGGACCTGCGGCGCCACATGCTCGTACACACGGGCCTCAGGCCGTTCTCCTGCACAGAGTGCGACAAGTCCTTTGCCGAGCGCTCCAGCCTCAACAAGCATCGACGGGTGCACTCCGGCGAGCGCCCGTTCAAATGTGAGGAATGCTTCAAGTCATTTGTGGTCTCATCCAGCTTGCGCAAACACGAGAGGACTCACCTGACGGAGCGCTCTGAACAGCAGCAGCAGCAGCAGCAGGGGACGGTCTCTGAGTCCGGATCAGTGCCAACCTTCCCTACTCCCACCACCCTGCCCCAGTTCTCCTGCACCCAGTGCGATTCCACATTCGGAACCTGGGATGAAGTGCAGGCCCACGAGAGTGCTCACGCAGTGCTGGACCCCTCTGATGTTGCCAAAGTGGTTCCCATGGGCCCTCACGTGTGTGAGACCTGCCAGGCAGAGTTTCCACAGCTGGCAGAGCTACAGGAGCACGAGAAACAGCACCCCAAGCCGAGGCCACACATCTGCAGCAACTGTGGTAAAGGTTTCCTCAACAAGGCCGGACTGCGCAAGCACCAGAAGATCCACTCGGCCAACAAGCCTCACAGCTGCCCACACTGTGGAAAGGCCTTCCTGTTTGCCGCTTACCTCCGCAAACACTTACGGACGCATCCGCAACACTGTGTGGCCACCCAGCTCACTGACCTGAACATTATTCACCACACGGACCCGCTCCC
>OMLC01000657.1:0-16219 GCA_900302585.1 Regalecus glesne
GGGGGGGGGGGACTCTAGTTTCATCGCTACATAAACTGTTGTTTGGTTGACACCCACTGTGCCTCGTCGTTGCCGCGACCATCTTGACGTAAAGGGACCGTTGGAAGAGGTAACGTGCGACTGGAAAACAATGTTGAGGAAGCATGCTAGAATCAATATGGTGCTATTACAGAGGCCCTGACTAGGCTATGTGGCATTGTTTTGATTTAGAGGGGCACAACGGCATAGTGCCCTGTTTGTAGTGTTTTCCTTTGTATTACTAGTCGAAATATACAGGTGTAGTGTTTTGATATGTTAGGATTCGACACTCGACACATGTACACCAGAGTTTTTGTAATGTTGATTTTTATACCCTGCCTTGACGATGGCAATTACCGGTTGATCCGATCTGTGGTGACGCTGGCGTCATGAAAGCACATATATGAAAAATGTTTACAATCTTGTTGTTTGTTTGTTTTTGCCATGTTTGTCCAATATCGTAATGGTTTTATACTGCTTTATACATAAAATATATATCTATGAAATGCTTGTTCATCACTTGATGTGATTTGTTTTAACTTTCTTATTCTGTCTCCTATTTCTACTTGGTCAATTTTGCGCTGTCAAAGAGCTGTGAAACTAAGCAGAGGTCTTCTCAGCCTAGCAGTATTTCTGTTTCCTATTTTTTGATCTGTACCTACCATGTATGACTTCGGTACTCTGCGTAGATTAAATTCTATTTTCTAACTACAGCATTAGCATGTCTTGATTCATGCCACACAACATGATATGCAAATCAATTTGGTGATGTACGAATAAGCATGAAGCCCATTTTACCAACACGTTTGATTTATCCTGATGGAAAAGACGGCAGAGACAAAAGAAAAACAGACTGGTGGGATTTTGTTTTCCAATGACCACCGCCATGCTCAAGTAACGTTTTTCTGATGGAGCACTTTTGTGGATAGTGAACATTTGCATTTTTTTCATTATTATACATTATTACAACATCTTATTGTTCACTGTTGGTTTAGGGTTTGTGGTTTGAATGTCATCAATGTCAAAGAAACATTAACACACAAATACACATACTTATGAGCTTAGCTAATATTTGAACAGTTTGATTAAACATAAATAAACAGAATATTTCACATTTCTTACCTTCCAGAGCCTTTCGTTAATCCATAGTTAGTTAAGATGATCACACAGAATGCATTGGTATTTCAGTTTGTCTGAAAGAAGACAGGATATTGAGAGAATTGAGTGTAACCCACAAAAAAAAAATCCCTTTTCATAAAAGGAAAAAAACCCCACTGATGCGTGAAATAAGACTTGTTTAGATGATAAGATACAATTTTGAGTGAGGAAAAACTTTTTGTTAACTTTGGCTTTGGCCCTCTGTCCTACAGACTTCCATGTAGTCCCAGTGTACAGTGTTCCGATATTGAGAGTCAACACTGCCATCTAGGGGAAATCTGGACGAACGTCATGACCAACAGCATATACACAGGACCATGGAGATAGCTGACAGAAAGATACTGATGTATGTGAGCAAACATTTGGCTATCATCGAGATTGACATCTAAATAGAGAATATTTACTGTTTTATCACCAGCATTAGACAAGATCACAAGGCATAGGATTAGAAACAACGCAAACTTCCCGATGTCTTATGGTTTTCGAAATTGAAATCTGTATATTTTTTCGCCACCATAAATGATTAATCTCGCTGTGACTCAAAGAGGAAGGCAGCCTGGGTTTCGCAACGACTTTATTCTTTTATTTTGGACTATGAGGAACATTATAGCTGATGGATTCAGTCATCGCGACCCTCAATCTACTGGTAAACCTTTAAGCCAGTGTTCTGGCTGCCAACCAGTCACTGTTGTTGTCAATGGAAAAACAAGTAACCCTCTTAAAGCTCTTCATAATACGAGACTCGTGATGATATGTTGGCTATTTGAAAAGCACCTTTCCCAAAGATAGAGGACAGATTCATAGTCAGATTCAAGATCAGAATCAGATCCCCAATGAAATTCAGAATCCGATTAAGGATCAGAATAAGATTCAGAATCATATTAAGAATGAGAATCAGATTAAGAATCTAGTTACATTACATTGAAGGCATTTGGCAGACACTCTTATCCAGAGTGACGCACATCAAGTGAGCAGTTAGGGGTTCAGTGTCTTGCTCATGGACACCTCGGCATGCTATATGCAGGACCGGGGATCGATCCTTTAACCTTCCGATTGCCAGACGACCTCTCTACCCACTGAGCTATGCCGCCCCTAGTTAATACTTTTGCATCAAAGCAAGAAGGTCGTGGTTTGACTCATGTACCAGATCCTTTCTGTGTGGAGTTTGCATGTTCCCTTTGTATCTGTTTCCTCAAGGTGCTCTGATTTCCTCCCGCTATTAAAAAAATACATACTGGGACTGCAGACATGAATCAACATAAGCCTATAATCTGGTGCAGCGCATTGAATGGTGACAATGTAAAACGCTGCACATAGTCCCTTAAATAAATAAATTAGGCTTTATTGGCTGAGTGTGCTTTTTACACATACGAGTTTGTTCATGGATATCAGTTCTCACATTGTACTTAATATACATACATACATATGTTAAGTTCATTGTGAGGTCATCTTCCCCTCCCCTCGTCTGACCTTATCGTTATCTCAGCCTTTGCATCGGGTGTTGCTCTTGGGCTTTTCTTGGATGACGTCTTGGAGCGAAGAGGTCATCGAGGGTTTGGAGAGCCACAAGATGGAGGTGTCATCTGATCCATCTGTTCTGCAATGGAGCGATTTGTACCTGGACCACAGCAGGATGGCCACCTGGGAACAACCAAAGGAGAGCAGAGACAATGAATATGACTGATTTGGAAAAAAACATGGTTAGTTTTAGCAAGAGTAGATTAAGGCCTTTTCCAGTGACTTGTGTACGGAAGGAGAAAAGAGAGTGTGAGTTGTCCTGATGAAAAGAAAATCTCAATCTTATGATTTAAGTTTGAGTGTTTATGGTGGATCTTCAAACTGTTCTATTGCCGCATAAATGCATCTTTACTTGGCTTTTTATATACTACTTGATTTGCATTGAGTTGACTATTGCGCAAGGTCAAAAGAAAGAGGTACGCAAATTAAAGAAAGGGCTTCAACACAATAAAGGAAAACTTAATTGTTTAAACCCTTACATCATAAATAGTAAATGGACTCTTTATAGTAGAACAAGTTGTTTCCAAAGTGAACAACATGGGCTATACAATAGGAAAAAGGAGGCAGATAGGGATTTAACAAGCATAGAATTCACTCAGTTATGAGCACAAAGTGAGGAATAATTATCCTATTTGAAAGGAAGGATAACAGTCAAGTAAAAAGTGACCGAATTTCGACTATAATTAAAAGGAAGCTATTTTCAGAAGAGGTTCAACAGAGACTAGGATGCGTGTTTTCTCTTTTACCTTTTCTGCCCTTGAATTTCTGATTCTGTCACATTATTTCTCTCGCTTTTCTCCCAACCAGCACCTTCCTCCTCCTCCTCCCACTGTATGAATGTTTTCCTCCTGCTGCCTCTGCTGTCCTTCAGATGATAGGCAGTGAAGTGGTGGTGCCTCCTCCACACAGCTTTACCTCCAGGCGTGTCTCCAGCCAGTGGTGGGCCCCTGCTCCGCCGTCACATGTCAGCAGGACGAAGCCACTCTCAATCTGAAATGGCCCGGGACCCTGGGGAGCCCATGTGCTGACCATGACGCTGGAGGTGGGCATCCAAACTCTTTTACCCTAGAATGAAAAATGAATTGATCGATTGATTGATTGACCTGTGGGTTGATTGATTGATTGACTGATCATTCATCATGACCATCTGAGGTCTAGGTTAGACGCAAATAAGCATGAGGTTATAGTTGGGGCGCAGTTGATCCTTAGTTTTAAAATCAACATTTCTTGGGCTAATTATTGCATAACACAGGTTTGCTCCCAAGGCCAAAAAGAAACTGCTTTGCCTCCTGTCTGAGGAGGATTACCCCCTTGTTTTCAGATCAGGGTGGCTAAATCTGAAATAGAGTATGGTAATAAATGTAATACATATGTGTGCAAAGCATATCTATCGTTCCATCTGCTTCTTGCCATTTCTATTTTGCAAAATCATTTTCTTCACTTCATGCATTATAACCATGGGCTCACCTGCGTAGAGCTAGCACACAGCTGTCTTTGGGCAGAGGAGACCCGTCATTTGATGCTGAAGCTCAAACAGAAGTGGAACATCATCAGCCTGGTGTAACATTAGTGTTGCTGCGGAAACATTGTGGTATTCATCATTCCAGTTAGTACGTTAAAGGAGTAGCTCATAAGTAAAGCTTTTATATTACAATATGATAACACACATTCTTATATTATTAACTGAAGTACGTCCTGATGGCATTGAGGATCTTTCATCCCAGCATGTATTGCATGGATTTTATCCTCAAAAAGTTTTGACAGTGGTTAAAATATATGAATCCAAGAATCTGAACTTTGTTTCCGAATCTTTGCCCATTAGTCGACTGTATGAACCTGTTTGCTGCAGAACCTGTTTGATAATCAATCACCTGTGGCTGGCAGGGGCTGAAGGTGTCTCCAAAATGCTTCTGCACAAACATGTCCTCCAATCCATCAAAATCACAGGTAGTCTGATGAAAGACTGAGAAGAGAATGAACAGGAGATATAAAGTTAACAGAGATTCACACAGAGTGGCACATAGATGGATTGGGAAATCTGAACACTAGGTCTATTTATATCATCTGTTAAGATTTGGCTGTGGTTTGTGGTATATGGGGGTTCATATCTCCCCATATTTGTGTGTGTGTGCGTGTGTGTGCGTCTCCACTGGACAGTCCAATTTTCTCCCACACAACACTGACATGCAGGTTAGGCAAAAGGTGAACTGGAAACTCTAACTCGCCTGTTTCTATTCTATGGCGCTCTGTCCGGGTCGTCTTCACATCCTGCGCCCAGTACCTATTAGGATAGATTTCAGCCTCTTATGGCCCGGGATAGGGTAGAGAACAAGGCTTTCTTTGTGACTGTTCCTTATTACTAATGGAATGAGAAACTTTTTACCTTGTTGTCCATCAGGAAATGAGTTCGGCGATGCAGCTGCCAAATACTTTGCAGATGCTTTAGCAGTAAGTCCCAAGTTTTCACTGTGGAATCTGTCAAAAGAGTCAAAACAGCAGTTAAGTTCTCGCTATTTTCACACGATCGCCCCATTCTGCCCGTTTCATCTGGGTTTGCATTTACATTTACACATTTAACAGATGTTTTTCTCCAAAGCAAGGGAGTCAGAAATGAATGGCTGAATTTGTGCATCTCCAAATTGGTCTTCAGCAGGCGTCATAGGGCACATTATCGTAACCATGTCACTGTCAAGACTGCATTTCATGTCAAGTGAATTTAGTGTAAGAGTATCCTCTATCAAGAGTGATGTGTAAATAAGTCCCGGTAGTAGAGAGGCCAGCAGTAACAGCAGACACCATTAACTGCAATAAGTGATTCATGCAAGTAAAGACCAATGCCACAAATCAAGTTTGAGTCACGCTTGTAGGCTATTTAAGGATTTAGGATCTGGAAAAAAAGGAATGTTTCTAGGCCTTCTTGAAGGAAGAAGGCTAATCTGAAGCTTTCTGGTGGGGTTTAACTGTGCTTGTGTCTCTTTCTGTTAGAGCAACAGTGGGGTAAAGGGGGGTCATATTCACAACAGGTTCAGTGAGATGGGTGGAGAATGCTGTTGGGTGTGGTGTAGGTCTCTTTTTTCCAAGACATTTGAAGCGAAACATCGTTCAACACCTTGGACAGTGTCATGGCAAAGAAGCATCACTTCCATAATTAAATCCAAAGGGCAGCATAGCTCAGGAGTAGTAATCAGAAGATTGGTGGTTTGATCCCAAGTCCTTCCAGAAAGCGTCTCGAGACATCTTTGAGCAAGACACTGAACCCCTAAAGAGCTCAACCCCTGAGATGGAATGGTGACCTGTCCAGATTGTTTCCCTGTCTTTCGTCCAATGAACTGGGATAGGGTTCAGCATGGCTCTATGACCGGACTTTGGATAAGTGATTGACGGTGGATGGAATTTATCTCGTAAGCTTTGGCCCATTGCAGGTAAAACCATGCTGTGGAAAATGCCTCCATTTAGTTTGAGATGGTCAAACAGTCGTTTATGCCAGTATGCAAAAATGAATAAATATTGCGATTTGTCACGCAGGCCCATCTAGTGGTGAACTGGGTGAACTGAGGGAGATTTGCACTTTTCTTTCCTCCAAGGCACTAATGGAGGACTTAAGGTCGGAAATCTGTGCCTGGATCTGAGCCTTTGCATGAATTGCAAGGCATCTCTGTGTGGTGGGCTTAAGGCGATACACTGAAACAAACATGTACTCTACAATATCCGAGTATGTGTGAAATCTAGATCGTTTCACATGTTCATCCAGTGCTTTCATCATCTTCAGAACCCTCTGACTGTATATTGACGTAGTTTGTGTGTAGTCTCTGATGGTTTTATCCACATCCAAACTTCACCTCTGTTAGATTGTTTGATTTTGGCATCATTTGATCTCCCCTTCTGTCCATCGGTCTGTTTGTATTTCTTTTGCTCCTTTCCCTCCAGTTGAACATCACCCTGACATAGCTGGACCTGTTGTGGAATGGGATCGGCGGTGTTGGAGCCCAAGCCATGGGCGAAGTACTGTGACATAACAACAGCCTGCTGGTGTTGGACCTCAGCCACAACTGCATAGACGACGGGGACGCCACCCAACTCTGATGGAGCCTGGCCAAAAACAACACCCTCAAGATGAGTCTGAGGGGGTCTCTGAGGGGGGGGTCACTGGGCCCCTGCAGTCATACTCTAAAAAAAACAACAAAAAAAACCACTGACTGCAAGATGTCATTGACATGAATGACCAAATCTTTCAACACTGCAACGCGAAATGGAAAGTTCCTAACAGCAACTTCACAGTGACTCTGGTTTAGGGGCCCTTTTGACCTCTTCGGCCCACAGCTGGTACTAGGCCCGTTTGGTAATCCATCATGTTCATGTTTAAAAAGACTCATCGGGGAGCGTGGTGGTCCAAAGCTTGTTAATGCTCTGAAAAAGCTGTCAAACTGGAATCTGTGACTTTGTGAATGAGGGCTTTCTCAAGCTGCTGTCAGCAGCCTGTGCCCACAACTCAAACTCTGAATGTCAAACACTGCAGTGTATTACACTCCACCAGGACCAAGAAGCTGTGCCCACTCCAAATATTCCAGGAAAGGGGTAAAGCAAGGCAGTGCAGGAACATTTGACTTGTCAGGAAGAGAGTGATTTTTCTTTTTTTAATCTTTTATATGAATCCAAATTCAAGTTGTGGTTGTTAACTTGCTATATAGACCATCCCGGAGCAGACTAGAGAATGCATTTCCGGGAATGGATTATTTACCTATTTGATTACATCTGGACAATGACATAGGTATTATGATCCAACTGAATACAATCTGAAGGACTTTTGATTCAGTTTAGTTCCAGATAAGGCCTAAAGCATGTTACCATGTGTGCCAAAAATGCATTGTATTTGTCCTCTGAATTAGTCATCCTGGGAACAGAGAGATTTAGTACAACTTCATCACGGTTATTTTAAAGACTGAGAATGACTGAAATCCAAGTCCATCCATTTGTAATTTTATCACATGGGGCTGTATTAGCTCAGTGGTAGAACACACACTTTGGGAACTGATGAGCCAGACGTTGTGGGTTCGAACCCACCATGGGGCGTTTAGAAGGGCATCTGGCCTTAATCACCCATGCTCCATCTAAGTCTGTGTCCATCCCCATATCGGCGGTACTAATCTTGAGAACTTCTCACCATGTCTCTTGCACAGTCACTTTGCCGAGTAGTGCTGACAAAGGGGGTGAGGACAATAGAGGAAAAACCAGTGAACAGAGGCAAATGATGTCTATTGTTACTTCCATGCAGTGGGGTTTAGATAACACCGAGGACCACATAAGTACTGTTAGTTTGCTTTTGCATTAAACTGATGACACTCCGGGTTTTGTTTTAAAAAGGTATTGCACTTTAACCAGTCACTCAATGAAGTAGCCTAAACATCCCATTTTGTTGAAAAGTGAAAGCACAAAGGAAAACCTGTACATTTCACCCCAGGTAACTTGTTTTGAGTGCATGATATACAGCAGTTTCCTCAAGCCAAGAGGACAAAAGGAGGAGCAAAGTGAAATCACACCCCTACCGCCATCAGGAGCCAATAAGAGCTACACTTTCACCACTCTCTCCTATGACGTTCATGGACGTTCATTTCTTTCCATGGTAGCTCTTCGATGTGCACAATTCACTTCACGGTGCATACTTTAACCTCTGACCTCAGCCAGCTGGACCCACATCAGCACTGCCAGCTGCGCCCATAGTCAGGCCAAGGGGGTCTCTGCCCCATTCTCTCCATCCAAATTTAATCTTCTGGTATGACAACAGAGCGTGAGGCAGAAGAAAAAGAGAGCCAGCCTCCATATCAAAGGACCCGGAGAGGAGGAAGAATAGGACCAGATGCAAGGCAGTTGTTTTGCTACAGCGTTTCGCTTTGTATGAGATGGCCTGTAAAGGAAACGGCACCGTCATGAATATGCATCTGCACATTACTTATGCAGAAGGTAGGATTATTATGGGTGTGTTGATACACAGTCTATCAAGGAGTGATACCATACAGGACATGCTTTTTTTTAGATTACAGTAGAGGTTTCCAGTGGTAGAGACAAGCCAGGCCTTATTTGGAGTTCTTCTGATTCAAATAGCCTTTTGGCCCTTCTATTGTTATCAAAATGGGCTTATGTATCTGTCACAATTCACTAAGAATTAAGTTTTGAGGTTTCAAAAGCAACATTTCTTATGTCGTTTGTATATTTCAAAGGATGACGACCTGGAACACTGACAGCTATAACACTGTTTTTAAAACCACAAGTCAGTTTGACGTGAGTATGCTCACAGTGATGGTATGGCTGTGGGGTTAGAGGGGGTCATCTCGTAATCAGATGGTCGCTGGTTTGAGCCCCGACTCCTTCGGAGAGGAAGTGTGTTGAAGTGTCCTCGAGCAAAACACTGAACCACTAACTGCTACCCAGGCACTTCAGCTGCCCTCTGCTCCTATAGAATAGAGGGGGTTAAATGCAAAGGACAAATTTCATCATGAGAATACAATTTGTTTTAGATTATGACAAAATAAAACGGCTTTTCTTTCCTTAATCATTTTGGTACTGCAGACCATCAGTATTTCATTTACAAGTGGGTGGTGCAGTGATCAGCATTGTTGCTTCACAGCGAGAAGGTCCCAGGGTTGAATCCTTTCCCAGGTCCTTTCTGTGTGGAGCTTGCATAGCCTCCTCATATCTGCTCCGGTTTCCTCCCATAATCAAAAAGAATGTATGTTAGGGTGAATACTCCCGCCTGTACCCTTGAGCAAGGTAATAGGAAAATGAACTAGAGTTGGTCCCAGGAAGGTACAGCTTCTCACTCCTCCTATTCAATAGGATATGTTAAATACAGTTAAAAATTTCACTGCATGTGTGAATAATGAAAAATTAAGCATCTTCTTGAAATGGGGGACCCACACAACCATGGTTAACCTTTTTGCATCCTAAAATAATGGTCATTTCACACTATTGTAGTCTATCCATGTTTGAGCTAAAGCTATAAAGATGTAAAAAGTTTCTTTCCACAGGTTGTCATTCAAAGTGAAAGCTTAACATTGTCAAATTCCAAAAGTATATCTATCTATCTATCTATCTATATATATATACACTATACATTTTAAACAAATTAGTATGCTGTGATGTCCATCTACCATAAGTAACATGTTAACATTCATTTCTATATATCCGATACATTCTCTGCACCATTGCATTTTATGACCTCTCATATTAGCCAGTATACAGTCAATCCGTGTGTGTATATCTGATGATTCTTGTGTTGTCATTCTATATAAAGTACCTGTGACAGCCATGAAACCCAAGCCAAATCCCATGTATGTGCAAACCTACATGGTCAATAAACTCATTCTGATCCATCCAACCATTATCAACCACCTATGTGAAGTTGGGTCTCGGAGTCATTCTGGAACCTGTTTTTATAATCTAATATGTATGCACTCATTTAAAAAAGGTTCTACCAAAGTACATTTTTTGACTCAATTTTTTTAGGTTTACTCAATAACTCTCATGAAAGGTCTCAACGTAACACTTCTCTTATGTGGAGGCTGGTGTTGGAGAATGAATACAGTCCACAAGTTGTCCAGTTTTGTTGCAGATAAAATTTTACCCAAGACTCCAAACACACCAAATATATGAAATTAAAAGCTTTCTCTTTTCAGAAAGGATATTAATAGAAGCCTCTTATTTGGTAGATGGAGGAAAAAAACAAGAGAATAATTTAGGTAAATTATCCTTCTGATGTGGCTTAATGAAAACTAACAGCTAATCGCCAAATTCTTAATGGGCCATCTTTCATCTGAATGGACACAAAGACTTTAAATCCACATCTTATTGAGCAGTGCATTGGATATTCACAGATATAGCCAAATATATAGCCAAAGAGAAAACAAAACCTGCCACCAAACAAGCCTTTCAGATATCTATGCACCCAGAGGCACACATTGCCAATTAACGTGATCTAGAAAGCGCTAAGGGAATCTTGAGAGGTAATGAAAGAAAAAAGATTAAATTAAAGGCACCCGTCTATTATTGTTGGCTGTATTCAAGCCCATTAGGAACTCTAGTATTCTCATGATAATGTAATGTTTGGGGTGTTTTGTGATCCTATAATGAATTCTGTGTTTTTCCTCCAAATGGTGTTGTTCAGACATTTGTGTAGGTTCTGGCAGAGAAACAAAGACTTACATTAGGAGCCATTGTCCACTGTGATTATTAAAGTAAACACAAATACTGAGGGGGTATCGCACACAGCTGCACACACTTGAGCCAGTGTTTGTCAAGTGGGAGGAAGGACCAAGCAACCCTTAAGACTTTGTCAGAGATGATACCATTATTGTGGAGAATCTCAAGGGCCGAGCTGCAGGGTAGCTAATAAGGCTTTGAAGATCCATGTTTGGCATCGATTTCATCTATAAGTGGTCCAGCGATGAATTCAGAAAACAAAATACGTTTGGCATGAGATAAAATGCTTTACTGAAGATTACCCATTAAGACTTTCCCCTGCTTGTCTTTTTGCTTGCCAATTATTTTGCATCCGTCTCAAAGGGATGATGATGTTCATTATTAATAGATACCAGTCGAGACGACTATGTGGTGAGCGGTTTCTATAATAGACCAAGCTATATGGACCATTGCAGTGCAGCATCTCCAGGGACTGATAAGACCGATGGCCAAAGAAACACTCGATAAAAGCTACGGTACATAAAGCTCTAGGATGTTTAATGTTTAAAATTGTTGTTTCTTTTAAATACATACATGTATATAGTATATCGATAACCTGTTCCCCGGGTACTGAAGAGATCATGAGAAAATACATGCTGAAAAATTGTGCGTATTAAACATGACTCAACTTAACGGATATTACTTATTATTGTAAAAGAAAAAAATCCTGTCAAGAAAGGCATGTGGTCATGTATAGAAACAGTGAGTTTAAGTATTGGGACAACTTTTTGATCATATTTTTAGGTTTGTTATTTTTAGGCTTACAGGGTTTTCACTTCAGCGATGGTGGCTGATGCCGATTTAAAAAGATGAAGCTGCTTCCACAAAAAAGCCTGTTTTCCCCTCAAGGGTTAATCAGGGTGCAATAAATGATGTCACTTGCTGTTTTGCACCCCACTCCAACCAAACAAAAACCAAACCAAAGAGTGCTGTGATCTTTTTCTTACATCTTGTTGCCAGCAATGATGATCAGCTATACTTCTGAATAAATTAAGAAATACTTTCATTCCTGTGTTAATGCGGAAACATCTTGAACTAGTTTGAGCAAGCTCGTCTTGGCCCTGCTGTGGAAAAAGTGTCTCATGCAGACTACTGGCAAGCACAGAAGAGATCAGAGATCAGACAATCATCTCTATACCCTCCGAAATTCAAGATACACAGCCATGACAAGGGAGTAGTCGGAGTCTGTCCGATTCATATTTCCATCAGAGCAGCACATAGGTATTGTTATATAATATATACTAGTTTCAACACGTTTACGCCTGTAAGTATGGGATCAAGAAAGTTATGTTCTGGTCACAAGAGGTGGAACGTATACAAATGATTTAAAACAAAGTGTGTTTCTTGTACACGTTTTAGCCAAACCTGATTTTGCTGAGAGGGAGCAGGGTTAAAAAAAATGACTGCATGAACTATTAAATTTTATATTGAACGGGCGAAGTCTCAGAAATAGACAAATAAGAAATCTTCATGGTTTGGTTGGTTTAACCAAAGAGCATCTAAGCCTTATTCCTGCACTTGTGGAGAGTTTACATGAGAATGTCTTCAAACTTAAAACAAAGTTTCATATGATTCTCAAAGACCATTGTTGAAATATCACAACAGTCTCCTCCAATCAAAACACTTAAAACAATTGTTTGTAGGCATTTCTTGTGCGGTTCTTCTTTTGAGAGTGTGTATATGGTTCGTTCTATGCGGGCAAGCCATCTTAAAAGAGACAATAATGGTTGTGGGGACTTTACATATCCAGGAGCAACACTCGTGGGTCCTCTACCACTGCTTTGATCTTGCGCAGGAAGGTGACTGCCTCTCTACCGTCAACGAGTCGGTGGTCATATGTCAGTGCCACGTACATCATGGGTCGGATCACAACCTGCCAAAGCAAAAAGACGTGTCAAATAGCCTCTGCAAAACAATTAATGTATACTTCGGTGGCTTTTAAAACCTGTAGTTCAGTTTGTAATGATGCTGATGAAGAAAAATAAGAAAATATATTATTGTTACTATACATACATACACTCTCTGGCAGGCAGATATGGAGAGAACATGCAAACTCCACATAGAAACCACCTAGGTGCCTAGGTTTCGAAGCAAGGACATTTTGCTGTGAGGCAACAGTGCTAACCACTGCACCATCCAAGTTACCCGCTGGTTTTACACAGCAATTCTTTAAGTAAACTAAATGTTTTAAACAAACGTGCAAGCAGGCCATTTCCTCATTGGTGAGAATGCAATGGAAATTTGACTGTCTTGCTTATGCAACTGAGTCTCAGTAGACAGAGACACGCTGTCTCCAGATTCTTTAGAGGGCAGAATGTCGTAATTAATGCCAACAGCGACATAATCTAACAATCGGGTTGGATTGCATTCTCAATACAGAGGAACTGCTCCAGTGTTGGCTTGGAAGAATACCGAGACTAACTTCTTTCAATGATCTGATTGTTATTGGCCTTCACTTTATTGTTACTGTTGAGAATGTGTAAACACACCCAAACAAACTGAAATTAGGGAGGAAATGCTCATTAGTTTGAAATAAAGGCTCTAAATAATCTAGACATGAAGAGATCCTTACACGCCATCAAATGGGGTCAATTTCGTTGTCATGAAGGTCAACAACTAAGACAGGTATACTCAGTCGAAGGAAGCAAAGTCATTTTATTTGATTATTCTTACAATTAAATCGGTCCTCTCCATTTAACCCACCCTATTGTATAGGAGCTGTAGTAGCAGGAGGCCATGGTTGCTCAGTGGTAGAGCATGTAATTCGAGAATTGATGAGCCAGAGGCTGCGGGTTCAAACCCACCGTTGGGCATCAGGCTTTAATTCCCCAAATTCAATCCAAGTCCATGTCCACCCTCACAATGTGGGGACTAATCATGACATGTGAAACAGATCTCCCATTGTATAGGATTAGTAAGGGGTTCAGTGTCTTGCTCAAGGGCACTTCAACATGCTTCTAAAGGAGCTGGGAATCGAACGACCAATTTTCCAATTAACCAGAAAACCTGCTCTATATCTTGAGCTATGCTGCCCCCCATACTGAGTGGATATTCAAAAAACAGAATTAATTCCTGGCTTGAATAAAGATAATGAAAAAGCAGATAAATAAAAACAAACATACTGACCCATCTGAGAGGAGGTGAAAAACTTAAGGAGGGCTTTATTAGAGGAGAGTGCACTATTTATGAAGTGTTTTGAGATTTGTGACTGGCAGAGCAGTCTGTGACTCACCTGGCCATTGATTGCAACAGGCCTGTCAAAGATGCCATGCATTCCCAGGATGGCAGACTGTGGGGGATTGATGATGGGTGTCCCAAACATGGAACCAAACACTCCACCATTGCTTATGGTGAAGGTACCTCCATCCATATCCTCAACAGCCAACTCATTGTTACGAGCCTGTGGCACACAGCAGAATCATATTACAGTCTGTTCACTTTGATCTTCCTGATTAAGGCTTATGATGTCAAGTGATTTTCTCCAATTATTCTGAGAACAAGAACCAGATGAATATCTGGAATTGACTGCAGACCACAATCGAAATGCAAAGACCGATTCATTAAGCAGATGATGACACTTGTAAACACATTAAAAGTCTTTTACCTTTTCCCCCAGCGCGTTAATGGTTTTTTCAATGTCAGCAAAGTTCATGGCCTCAACACTACGGATCACTGGTACGACAAGTCCCTAAGTAGAGGTTATAAAGTGAACATATGAGATTGGCAACATACATACCAGTAAAGTACCTTAAATAGATATTTATGACATCAGATTGGTGCATCTACTGCTTAGTGACAACTGTTATAAGAGTACAAAGTGCCAAAAGATTAACATAAGTAAATCCAGAAAGTCTTACCTTTGGAGTAGCTACGGCCACGCTTATGTCGACATAATCCCTGTACACAATCTCTTTGGTAGTATCATCAATAACTGAGAAAGCACAATCAAAATGAGCTTAGAGAGGAGACCAAAAACACAAACTTTGAAGCAAAATTAAGATGTTCTTTTTCATTCTGAGAAGCAGATAGTGAAATTATGAAATTATATATTTCAAAGCAATACACAAAAATAAGGGCAACATGTTCTTTGTGGCAGATGAAAATGTTTAAGAATTACTAAAGCCAGTCGATCACTAAACAAAAACAGTGGCAGAATATTTCCATTATGTCATAGAGAGGAGTCATAAATTGGGAGGCATACCAGCATTGACTGCAGGTTGGTCAGTCAGAGCATGTGCAGCAGCCTTCACAAATGCAGACATAAAGCCTAGCTTGATGTTGTGCTTCTTTAGGAAGGCATCCTTGTGGATTTTCCTCATCTCCTGTATGTTACTTATGTGAAAATGAAGGTAGTAAATACCTGAGTGATTACAATATACCAAGGTCTACTAGTCTATTTATAAGTAGATGTTATAAAATTTACTGGATAGCATATAGAAGGTTTTTTTTAAAAACTTTACCAGGCTGTTCATTAAATTATCTGTCGTGCCAGGTCTTAAAACCAATTTGGATGACTGAAATACCTGACACAATGACAGGTGAATGTAATGAACTGGTAAAATGGAAAACAAGCATAACTGTGGGTCCCTGAGGACTGGATTTAAAACCACTAATCTAGACTATTGTGCAGTGAATCACGGGAAAGAGCCCCAACCATTGATTTTGGTGTGGCTGTGGCTCACCTCATGTCAACCTCATTGAAGGTGGTGAGCATAGCACAGGTGTTCTGTGCCTCCTTCAGCCTCTGGGCAATCCTAAGCCTCATACGGTTCATCTTCACCTGAGGAAATGGGAAGGAAATGTGTGCATACCATTGAATACCAGTTAATAGCTGTCTTTTCTGGTCTTTTTATTTCAAAATAGAATACAATAGAAGACACAGAACATGTTGGAAAATGAACAGTTGAAAGAATCAGTGTGTTTGCATCTCTAGCATTTACTTTACCCTATTTTCTCCCCTGGTTCCTACTGCTGAAGGAACAGATGCAGGAGCTGGAGTTATAGGAGTGGGCTTTATGGCAGAGACTACATTTAGGGAAAGGGGATGACAAAAGTGCTACATAAGTTGCTTGAAGACACAAACAAATCATATGAGTGAACAAAAGTAGCGCTGTGCTACAAAGACACTTATTTTTATAACCATGTGCAAAATGACGGTTTAACAGTTGCCATTTAAATTCAAACAAATATATTTATGTGCTGGAAAATGGGAACATACCAGGTTTGGCCTCGGTAGCTTGTGCTGGCACTGGGGGTACTGGAGGCATGGTGGTAGGGATGGGAGTAGTGGCAG
>OMLC01000657.1:16239-27093 GCA_900302585.1 Regalecus glesne
GGGGGTGGAGGAGGGGGTTCAGCAGCTGCAGCAGGGGCTTCTGCAGCTGGGGTAGGGGCAGCTTTGGGAGCCCCAACTAGAGACGTGAGGAAAGAGAGGCAGACAGTTTTACTGTGCAATAAAATTCTATAGGTGATGTACAGTCATTATACAAAGGTAAACATATGATTGTCAAGCGCTGGAGTTTCAGCAGTCCCTTCCATCTCACAGACTCTTGAATCTGAACTGTGAGAGAAACGGGAGATCTGCACAGAAACAATAAAAAGAGCATATATGCATAAATAGCAAAATTGTGTGATTGAGTTCCACTGTTAATGTGAGAGCTTGTGCTATTAAATAAAAGCATTTAGGTAAAATAGCAAGTACCCCCTTTTCTGAGTTTAAAAAGAGGTGTCCCTCCTTCCACCCTCCCTCCATCGGGCACCAGGAGTTCCTCGATCACACCAGCAGCAGGAGACGGCACTTGTACTGAGGTCT
The DNA here is from genome assembly GCA_900302585.1 of Regalecus glesne. Lineage (NCBI taxonomy): Eukaryota > Metazoa > Chordata > Actinopteri > Lampriformes > Regalecidae > Regalecus > Regalecus glesne. The sequence continues at coordinate 16,717 of OMLC01000657.1, forward strand.
GGGGGGGGTTCAAATCATGAAATCAATTTCTTTCTTCCATGAAATTTAATCAAAACTCTAGATTACACGTGAGCCTGAAACATTTGGCATATCAAAATAAAAGAAAACTGAAACATGTATTTCATATTTGGAGTTTTAGTTTTTGCTGTTGTTGTCATACCTTGTCAGTCTCAATTTCACAAATCACCTCATCTTCACTCACTGAGTCACCCACAGCTAGAAGACAAAAAACAACTTATGACCACAAATTCTATGTCAACCAATCTGAATGGATTTTGTCATTACGCTATATTAATATTATCATCATCAGAATACTTTTGTGGTACATCACAGAGACACAGAAAGATCTTTAAGGTGAGATTAGGTAAGATGAGTTTTATTATTCAATGTTCAGGCATATATATATACATATAATGTTATCCCCTTTTCCCCCCACCCGAATTCCCAATGGATCTGTTGCTTTGATGCCCCTCTAGAGCATCGACAGGAAGGAGGAAGCCGTAGCATGTGTCTCCTCCAAATCACGTGAGAACTAGCCCTCACTATTTCACACATCCAGTCTCGCGGGGAAAGCACAGCGCTTGGCTGTCGGAGGAGAATGAAGCAGATTACTCTCCGTTCACTTAACCCCGAGTGCCCGGACAACCCAGAGGGGGACACTAGCAAACCTAGAATACTTTATCCAACCTAACCCTTATACCCATGTGAGGCTTAGCCTCCAGTCGTGGTTGGAAACGGCGCAGCTGGGATTTGAACACCCAACTGGATGATGCAAAGATGCACTGAACATAGATGCCTTAACCCCCTACGCCACCGGAGGCCCTTACTCAGGCATATAATAGCTTCCTCGACACCAATGATGGTGCATAAGAAGCTCATGTTATGGCCAGGCAATTCAATAGATAACCTCTCCATGATGGGTATCAGAGAGGATAACATTAAGTCTTTTAATATTTCACAATTCTTTGTAACAGCTAGCTGCAATGAGATTATTGATAAAGTATGGAAAATAGTCCTGCAAGAAACCTGATGAAACTTTTCAAACTGATTACATGTGACATTTTATACTGTTCTTATGTTTGATTTGCTCACCTTTCTCCCACCTCACATCCCCCTCTGTGACAGATTCAGCAAATGCAGGTGTTTTGACGGTGAGTACTTCATCCTCTATATCATGATAAAACATATGAAGTCAGTGAAACATTACATAAAGGGTTTGAGTTAAATATACCAGAATAATAACTGAGAAGATGTCACTTAGTACATACTTCGGACAGCAGATGTTTTGAAGTATCTGATGTGGAAGACGCTAGCTGATGAAACAGATTCACATCTAAAGGACAAAATGAGCACTTGTTTTTAGACATACACAATCAAATGTACTTCTACACAATGCAATTTCTCTTAAAAAACAGATATCACAATGCCAATAAATGTTATGATGATTCATTCCACTGAGATATGATTGCAGGTCTCATTCTGAGTTGAATCAGTGGTTAAACCAGGCCAAGGCTATGTTAAGTCAATATTTGTCTCAGGGGACTACATTTGAGCACATGACACAAACAAGAAACTAGGATGTCATATGAACAACACTGCATTATGGTCAAGGGTGTCTGGATGAAGGCGTTATTGGGGAGCCGAGCATACAAAGACAATCCAAGCAGAATGGATATGAGCACTTACAACTGAGTGTTCCTGTAAACAATCCAGTTGCAGACAGGGAGGCCTTGAAGGGGAGGAATAACAGAAAATGAAAGAAAACATGCTATTATTAGCCTTGATAGCAGAGGGAGCTGCAGTTTAGTGTCATCTTGAAGGCCTATCATATAAGTATATCTCTTTGAAAGATGTGTTTAACCGTTTGAGCCCCCAAATGTAACTTGCTCTTCAACGGACATCATCCTGCTCTATGTGTGTCTATGTCTATGTAGAAAGTTCATTAAATCATGAATAAAAGCAGTGATCTTGGTGCATTAGCCATCTGGAGAGGCTCAGTTTTCAAGCTCAAGGACAACAAGGGGGCAACTTGGCTGACAGTACACATACCAGATAAACTTCGTCGAACCAGCACATTGTTACCCTGCAGAGGATGGAAAAAACATACAGTCAGCTTATTTTCCAATTCATTCAGTGACTTATTTATGGATTTGCTTTGTGGATATATCAAAATAGGAATAATCTTCATTTATTCAGATTGGTTGAGATGAGTCTTCAAATTAAAGACCTGTATACATACATATTAGATCCATTGTGCTTCCTCAATCAGATAAAATGGGTCAAATTAAAATGTTAAAAACTACTGTAATACCATGGGAGAAACAACGGATGAAGCTCACAATGGCTTTGTGTTTCCTCTCCGACACGCTATGCAGCAAACTCAATAAAACATCTGGGCCTTAATGAGATGTCTTGGTTAACCGTCATGGTTAAATCTACAGAACCTCTAAGAGACAACCATAGCAAAACATATCAAAGCTTTGCATTGATTTGCTGATAAAAAGCAGTATGTAAAGGAAACAAAAAACCCCAAAACAACACATGCCCAGAGCATACTTCCTTCTTTGAAATGAAAGTCATGGATAAGTGTATAGATGTACATGTCCACACCAGAGAGATCAATTTTACATGTCATGATTAAGCTCCACGTTATGGGGTGGATATGGGCTTCAACAGAAATTGGGGGGTTAAGGCCGGATGCCCCTCCTGATGCCCCGTGGTGGATTCAAACCCACAGCCTCTGGGTTGTCAGTTCCTGAGGTGCATGCTCTACTACCGAGCTACTGCTGCCACTGTATATGTCCACAACAAAGGAATTAAAAACAAGAACAGAAAAAGCACACAATGATCCTAAAAAAAATCCAGATTAGTAGGCTGACTTAGATCACTGTAAATGATTGTCACATTGCATTTAAAGGTATTATATACTTACTGGCCTCACAAAAGAAGCATTAAAGAGGTTCCATTAGAGATCATTTTCAAAGGTTTTGCTTTAAGCTATGTCCAAATGAAAAACATTCTGCACTGCTTTACTGACATCCCTGACATACTGTAACTACACCCTATTATCTATGATTAAAAATACAGGGCTGGTGTTACATATACATAAAGCATCAGACTGGACAACTAATAAACCTTTTCACCATGTAAAGGTGTTTAACATGTGAGTGTTAGGATTATCTAATAGTTTAATAGTGTGGAATTCAATGCCATTTCAATGAAAAGAAAATGACTGTAATAAAGAAAGTGACCACCGTACTAATAATTACACAATATGGGCCAAATATATTCTGTACTTAGGTTGAGGGTGCATGCTGTTCTGATTTCCCAAACAACCTTTGGTCTTGTGAATTCAGTTAGTCAATAAACTCTGCAGTTACTACCAAAACTGATAACTCCTGCCTGAGTAAGTTAAATTAATTCTTAACATTTCAGCAGAGCAAAAGCGCCATAAAAGTTTGATCCAGTTTAACTTGCTCATTTGATTTGTACATAACGAAAAGCAATTTCTAAATCAATTATGAACTCTATATGGTTTCCTTTGTAAGTAGTGGCTCCGCGGTAAAGTGTGCACCTCCAAGTTGGGCGTACTGGGTTCGATCCCACCGCGGGGCATCAGGAAAAGGCATCTGGCCTTAATCCCCGGTAAATGTGAGGTGTTCCTTATAAAGTGCTTTGAGTGGTCACTACACTAAAAAAGTGTTACATAAGAACAAGTCAATTTACCATTTTACATTCATTTTCATATTTAAAGGTGGATTCAAACCATGTTGTCCCTTTTTTCTAGACATTGCTGTGTAAGATTGAGGATTAGGTTTTAAATGCAGTTTAGAGCCCACCCTGCTGGCAATATATCCAACCAAGCTCCCACTAGAAGACATCAACTGAGAATTATCAATAAAAAGCACTAGACTACTCTGGCAAGACATACATGTGGTTTTTGTAATCAAGATCCAGTTTGTTGACCTTTTGAAAGCTACAACCAACAGCTGAACATGTGAAAGCTGGACAAGTGCCCCGTTACACATGCATGCATGACAAACATGACAGGGGCTATTTCTGGCAGTCAGATCCGTTGTAAACACTTCTGCAACAACCTTGATGAATCATCACAATATGCTTGTGCCATTCATCTGAGAAATTAGAGTCTGCGGTAGCTCAGTGGTAGAGTGCGTGCTTCGGGAACTGACAAGCCAGATAGCATGGGTTCGAACACACTGCAGGGTGTTGGGAACAGCATCTGATCTTAATACCCTACGCTCCACCTAAATCTGTGTCCAACCCCGAATGTGGGGGCCAATCGTGACATATTAAAACGTACCTCTCATTTCTCCAAGAAATTACTTTGGTCAGCAGCCAGTCAACCAATTCATGGATCAGATAAATTCACAATTGAATAAATTGGGTTTTCACATCTGTAATTCAGTGGGTCAAGGTCAATTGTTTGTGTAGCCCATTATCATAAATTTGCCCCAGTGGGCTTTACAAAATTATGTCCTTAGACACTCACATCAGATCAGAAACTACCTAAAAAAAACTTTTAACAGGGAGGGGGAAAAGGGCAAAAGCTTCCGGGAGAGCAAAAGAGGGATCTGTCTTGATGCATGCTCAATAATCCAGGTAAACAGAGGGATCTCTCTTATATGCTTATATGGTAGACAGATAATCAATGGATGTTGTGTATAGAGAAATAAAGACAGTTTTATAAGAACACTGAAGGGGGGAAACAAAGAGGATAACAAGGTTATAATGAAATTATTAGACATATGAATTCGATGATGAGGATGCCAACCAGTATCCAGGTGCCACCGGAACACCCTAGGACCTGATACACGTGACCACCATCTCTATGTAAACCTGACGGAACTTCCGAATTCAAAATTCAAGTCCACGGCCCCACGCTTCCGAGTGCTCAAGTTTACAGTCTCTGGCCGTAGTCATTGAGTTATACAAGTTTGTCATTGTCTGATAACCATCTCACGCAGGGTCCAAGACGAGACCTTGTCCAATAATACCCGTTTACAACCACAGGAAGAAAGAGATTGTTCCCAGTGCTGATACACCGGAGTGGTACCAGCACCACTCCGAAGAAAACTTAAACTAGTTAGCTATATTTGGTATGCTTTTTAAGGATTAATGAATCATAACGAGACTGTCATACATGATTAACCAGCATACTCAATCATAACTTCAAATCCAAAGTCTCTCTACTGGTATCGTCTCGGTTCTTCAGAGATCACCTCAAAATGACAGCTGACACTCTACGGGTGCTGGTGTTCTGACAATTTATGCTCCCTTATCGGAAAATGCTTCCTTAACATGAATAGTTAGCAGAGTTAGAATATCGCCACCATGCGTAGAACAGCTAAGTTGATAGGTAGGACATATCAACAGACCACCGGTGTGTCATCCTGCCCTTGGCGGACCCGGGCCTGAGCTTACTAGTTAGCACAACGGCTCATTTTGGCCTCGTTTTACTAAGTCAAATAACCAAAGTACTGACTAGACATTAATATTGTATACGTGTTTATCCTACCTGGCTCAACGCGGACAAGGAGCGACCAAGTGTCCGGTAAAGACATCTAGAATGCGCTAACATAGCTAAAGTCAATGTTGTTGTTAGCCGGCTGCGACCGATAGGAGCGCCGAGGAAGTTCGCCCCTGCCAGAAATGTAGGCGGGCTTACCGACAGGAAGAAAGACGTGGAATGTTCCACTGGTAGGGGGAGATATGCAGGGTGGAGACGTGCTCCGGCGATAAAAGTCTTTTAAATACCGGCAATTTTCAGACTGCAAATCTCTATTTTTGATTTGTTAAAGTGTAATACAAAGTGTTAAAGAGAAAATAAAATAAAATAGGACGGCACATAATTTTAGGAATTCAATGCTATGAGGGCCGACTTTCCCATATTTGAGGTTTCACAAGGTAATGAAAATGTTTCTTAAAATTAATTAGTCATTTTTACTTTCTATGAAAGTAAAGTAAACGAAAACCAGTTTATTTGGTCATTGTATTCTTACATTGAAATGTGTCCTCTGCGTTTAACCTATCCTGTAGTAATGGACGGCTGCAGCACTTTGGGAGCAGTTCGGGAGGGGGTCCAGTGCCTTGCTCATGGACACTTCAGCACAATTTCTGAAGGAACTGGGGATCGAGTTAGCAACCTTCTGATTTCCAGATGATTTCCTGCTCTACCTCTTCAGCCATGCCATCTCTATGGGTGAATTTAGTATATGGAAATGGGTGCATTTAAGATTTCATTTTACTGTAGGCTTTACTTTTTACATTTGACTTTTAATAAGGAAAACTGAAAATCCACTGGTCCTATGATTATAAACAAGTGGTTGGAAAGTTGGCAGGGTGCATCTGGGCCACTCGCATGATTGTTTTAAACAACTACAAAAGCCCTCAGCCAAAATGATTGTAAGAATTTGCCCACTACATTTAAACTTAAAATCTTCAACACTTGAGTCAGTCATTAATCTTTGGTGGGTTGGTTGGTGAAAAAGAGAGGAGGGGAAGATACAGAGTAGGTTGGGCTCCAGAATAGCAGAATAACCACACCTCCTCATTTCTGGTGCTGGCAACTGAATTATTTAAGTTTTCCTCCTCTTCAGCAGGCAACCAGCTTTCAGGGGTCTGTTTCTTCCACTGACATCTAACAGGTAGGGTACCATATTTTTCCTTATGAAGTTAAGTTTAAGTTGTTATTTTATTCCATCGTAAAGTAGCAACATAAACGAATCAAAATGGTTTTAATCAATACTAAGAATACATCTGAATGAATTAAGATAAATCTGACTGAAGAGGAGCAACAAGAAGTTATAAGTCATTATATTTGCATCTAGAAGAAAAAAATCTTATTAAAAAAACTCAATTTCTATCAGTCTGGTAAGCTCCTTACAAAGATGTACATGTATGCAGAAACACGTCATAGCTCTTCGAACTTTACTCAATTTAGTAAAGTATTTAGTATTCAATTTAGTATTTCTCGAATGAAAAAGTGCCTTAACGAGGGGAGTCCTTATAGAGTTAATTTCTCGTAAATGCAAAGTGCTTAAGTTCGGCTGAAGAAACGCTAACAAAGTTTAGCAGGATTTGTTATATGATAGAACAGAAGTGAATTGTTAGAAAGTATCAACGACTTGTTGAAGCACTTCTGTTTTTTGGTTTTTTAAATTTTTTTTTTTTGTTTTGCAACAGTTTTTGCTCTACAGTGAAACCCCTTTCTAAGAATGAGCATGAACCCCAGGCTTCTTGACGAGACAATGCACTCCTCCACCAACAGCCTCCTTGATAATTGGAGTGCAGCGCATCTCCAGTCTTTTCACCCTGACCATTCTCTGTCCTCAAATTCAGTTGAATCTGATATTCCCATGCTCGGAGGGAGAGAAAAAGGAAACACGGGGATTCTACCAGAGAGTCCTTATTACAGCAGTAAAGCCTTTGGATCATGTTTGATCAGCACAAGCCTGCTGGAGTTCAACGGCAAATCATCCAGGGGTGGTATTATGGGACAGGTGTCCGGAAGCAGGTACTCATTACCACGAGCCAATGGTAGATGTCCTCATGAATGGCCCCAGAGTAATGGCCATCAAGCAAAGCGTGCCCGAGTTGAGAACATCATCAAAGGCATGACAGGCTCTGCTAGTATTCCTCCCATAGACGTGCCAATGGAGGCAAGATGGCAGAAGGAATTAGAAAATAAGCAGGAAAACAAAAGGACACAGGAACCGCCTCACCATGATGACCATGCACAGGGACGCGGCGCTGGTAGCACCACTCTTCCGAGTTCAGAGATGCAGACAACAGGGAATCAGCAGCTTCATGGAAAGCATGAGCTATTTAAACAAGTCCAGATGAGGTTTACTCAGGATGATGAGGAAAATGAATCCAAGGGCTTCAGTGAAGAACGAGTTGTGGAAGAGTACTGTGCCACCTGGAACGATTCTCTCAACCCATCACTCAAAGGTGCTTTTACAGAAGTAGACAATGAATGTGATGGAGCTTCAAACAGACAATGCCACGGGTGGAAAACGTCAATTTTGAGAAATCACTTTCGTTCCAAACCTGACAAGATAAATAAATTGATGGCAGATATTTTGAAGTATGAATTGACAAAATCTGTCAGCCAGAGTATTGATGCGGTTTTCAATAACGTCACGCTTTTTCAGAGGTCATCCAATATGGAGGGATTTGAGGGAACCGGCAAGTTTCCCCTTAATCTTGATCGACAAGCATCCTTTGGTGAAAATACTGAACCAAGATGTCCAAGCTCAGAGAAGACAGCGGTCCAAGAGCCCGGCGCTCAAAGTGAAGCTCTCTCTCTGGTCATACAAAAGCCTCCGATGGCCAGATCTAATGTGGTTAACCTACTGCCCTTAAAACATCAGCAACATCCGCTATCCTTCAGCCATCACAATCCTCCGTATGAAGGTCACACTTCAGCTAACATGGACGACAGTCCCCCAGTCACCAGCGTCAGAGGCTCCCAGGGCACATTTCCTTGGGGCTCGGTCAAAGTGAGGTCCAAGGTCAACTCAAGGTCAATTAGGAGCCCCCAGGCTCACTCTATGGCTGTAGACCCAATGCTTCTGGAGAGTCTGTGTCCACCTCACCTCAAGATGGAGTCCGCTGGTCTGCAGAGTGTGGTGAAGAACAGCTCGTTTGTGCTGAATGTATCCTTTGTTTCTTCAAATATCTCCCCTGGAAAGATCAGTTGTTCGCTGGATATATCAGAATCAGATGAATATTCAGCTTTCACTTGTTCATCTTATACAAGTAGATGACAGTCTTTTGGACTAGGTGGGTGGCATTTCATTTTCATTTGATGGCTTCTTTTGAGTTAAAAATGCATGTACCTATCATTTAAATGGGCTTTAGATACAGATATTGCATCTTAGGCATCTATCTTTGCTGGATAATGAGGTCTATGCTCATAAAATCCATCATGACTGCAGACATGTTACAAGAGGAGTCTGTTTATCTATACATTTCTCTCCTTTTATACGTGGGCAATAACTCTGAGGCTTTAGCATGCCTTACAGACTCCAATCTCTATCTCATCTGATCTTGAGGACTACTCCAGAGGAAACTGCACTCTATCCTGGGGCATTTCTGGCAAGGGGAATGTTTTTGAAAATTATGCATACTGTGTCCTTAATGCTGGTGTATCAAGGAGGGTCTGACCACAAACCATCTGAAGAGAGCAAAGCTCCTGTTCTTCTACACCCGCTACCCAAGCTCACTTGTCTTGAAAACCTTTTTCCACGACGTGCAGGTGAGGAGATTATTTTGTTATCTCAAGTAACAGGTTGAGAATCCAAATAGGTGCAGTCATGAAAAAAACAAAATAAACATAAAAGTTGTTCTTATTTATGGTTTTATCAGAACTCCAGGGTTCTTGAATCAACTGAGAAATGTCTGCACATCTTAATTTTTGAAATTATTTTAAAGGTTTGCCTCCCCACTAGTTGTCTCACCCTCATTATTGCATCTCCAAAGCACAAAGATGAGAACAGACAGAGAGTGTTAAAACATACTTTATTCACTCTACACGTAAACGGACATCCTGTGAATAAATTAAACTTCCTTTTCATTCTCAGGCACACAAAACAGACAGCTTTCATTAGGACCAGGCAACACTCCTGTGACTCACCTTTTCCCCCGTCTCCTCTCCAGTTCACACGCTGCATCACCTCTCAGCTCATCAAGTGGTTTAGCAACTTCAGGGAGTTCTACTACATCCAGACGGAGAAGTACGCCCGGCATGCCATCATGGAGGGGGTGTCCGATGCGAGGGTCCTGACAGTGGGAAGAGAATCAGAGCTATTCAGGGCTCTCAACATGCACTATAACAAAGCCAATGACTTCGAGGTGACGTATATTGTAAGGCGCTTTGAGTGGCCGTTAGGACTAGAAAAGCACTATATAAGAACGAGTCCATTTAGCATTTGATATCATGAAACCACAAAGTAACAGGTATAACTATACTTTCATCTCTGTGACACAAACAAAAGGAGGTAATTACTGTGTTTCTGACTCAATAGGGGTTCAGAGGAAAAGATCCCCCCCCCAGAGGATCCTTAAGCAAATGGCTTGTGGATTGACTTGCTTGAGGTCTTGTAGCCAAGTAAACACATTTCAGAATTACACCAAAGTGCTGCGTTAACAGGAACTGGGAAGCGCAAGGAAGCCAATGTGGTTTAACAGCCATTTAATCGTGTTGCTCTCTCTGTACTTGACAGTAGTTTAGACAGGAGTCAGAGGAGTAGTGATTACTGGTTTGCACCAGCTCAAAACAATAAAGTTAAACCCCAGACTGGCTTTTTAAGAGTGGCTAGCATCCATTTCCTAATAGCATATTTCCTAACCCAC
>OMLC01000658.1:0-15862 GCA_900302585.1 Regalecus glesne
GTGTGATGCAATGTTTTGGCAGCTATATTTTCCCAGAGAATCTGAAAGGTTTTGAGTTACAGTCCAGTAGAGTCAGAGTCCTCCGTTCCTCACACGCTCTTTTCTCCCACACATTCAAACACACACCGACCACAACAAGGCATTGTTCCATTGTTACTTGCAGTAGTGACTGTGACGGTGTGCAGATGATACAGTGATGAAGTGGTGTTCTTTTTCTTGCTTTTTCCCCTGTCCAGCACAATTCATCTCACACCGTTCTCGCACCAAACCGCGAGAGGTAGTTTAACGTGTCATGATTAGTCCCTGTGTTCTGGGGGTGGACTTGGACTTAGATGGAGCTTGATTAAGGCCGGATGCATTTCCTGACATCCCATGGTGGGTTTGAACTTGCTCCCTCTGGCTTGTCAGCTCCTGAAGCACCAAAGAGTTAATATCTTATTTTATTTTTGGCATTATATTTGAAGCACACATGGGGGCAGAGGTTTCATTACTCTCTAAACTTTGCCCCACAGTGTTTAATTGTGAAAAACATGTTGAATTCCTTTGCGAGTCAGTGAATTGAGAAAGAAAAAAGCTTAGGAGAGATTTAATGTCCCTGCGGGCTCTTAATGCTCATGTTATGTGTAGACTAGGCCATTGTTTCAAAAATAAAATGAGGGGGGAAAAGCATTGATTAAAGTTACTCCAGTGTCCAAAAACAGGAACAGCCAAGCATAGTTAATTCACGACATGAAAAAAAAAATTAAGAACAGAGGGATTGGGTCAATATGTAGAGGGTTGAGAAGGAAGGCCAAGAAGCTTGTCAGATCTTGAAGGGGCGGGAAAGGGGCTGCTGCATGGGCAGGGTCTTTTTCCTGTTTTGGTCCTTATGTCCTCCTTGATTAATGTGATGCAGAGGGACTGGAATAAACAGTGAAGAATCACAGCTTTCTCTGATTGGTTACAAAAAAGAAAACCTATTCTGATATTGATAGCTTTGTTTGTAAAGCAGCATAGGGCGCATCCTTATACAAACACCACAAAACATCCAGGGAGTTCGTATGTTGTGGTTGCCAGATCATGACCGTATAGTCCATCGGTGCATTTCTTTCGCTCCCACATTTTTCCTGGAGGTTTAAAGGTTATTTTAAAGAGAGAGAGTCACACCCCCTGGGCTCCCTGTACCAAGATGAGGTTTGTGTGTGTGCGCGTGCTGTAAATCAAGACTCGCAACTTCCGAGAGGTGTAAATGAGCAGCATGTCAGTAAATGTTAATATCAGCAGGAGAGATGCTCACTATCTCTGCAGTCAGACAAGGTGCTGTAGGACACACGGCAATCGTGACTCCACTTTGTGTTCTTTCAGGAACCTGCTGGGTGATTATGTATACAGGTGCAACATAGCTCAGTGGATAGAGTGGTCGTCTGGGAATCAGAAGGTTGCAGGTTCGATCCCAAGTCCTGCAGAAAGTATTGTGAGGTGTCCTTGAGTAAGACTCTGAACCCCTAACTGCTCCCTGGGCGTAATATGGTGGCAGCTCACTGCTCCTATACAATAGGATGTGTTGAAATGCAGAGAATTCCAAATTTCCCCTTGTGTGACTGACTGATAAGGGAATTTATTTATTTATTATTTATGGCCATGCCCCTGTCATAGCTCAGGAGGTAGGGCAGTCATCTGGTCATCACACTATTGGTGGTTTGATCTCCAGCGGTGCAGAAAGTGTGTCAAAGTGTCCTTGACCAAGACAAACTTCTAACTGCTCAAGCCCTGCTGGAATGATGACTCGTCCAAGGTGTTTCCCCGCCTTTCACCCAATGCGTGTCGGGATAGGCTCCAGCATGATTCCGCACCCGACTTCGGATGAGTGGTTGATGATGGATGGATGTATGCCACTGGGCACATGCATACACTAATTTTCACGTAATTGTCCACAAACAGTATCTGTTTGTGGACAATATGTGGGAAAGAATCAACCAGTAATTGAGAGGTTTGTGCAAAAGTGTTGTAGTCACTCACTGTATAGATGTGGTACTCTCTGTGACTGTCGGAAAGATATCCAGCCCGCTATGAGAGAGTAGAAGCACTGACATTGTCCCCCCTGGTCTACTTCCCACATACAGTACATATAACGTACTCTTGGTTGGTCAACGTTTGTTTTCACATGCTATTAAAAATTAGACATTCTCTCTTTGTGTAATCATGTCTCACTTTAGCTCAGACATACAGGGTTTGTTTATCTCGGCTGTCAATCTTGCAGGCATAATATTAACAATCTGAACGTAGACCCGCCCTCTGTCCTCTCACCCAGACCAAACAGAAGTGCTGTTTTCATTCATAAGCTCAGTGTGTGCTAGAGTTGGTAGGAGCTGGAGTTGGGCTATCAAAACAGAGGGATCACGGTACCCTTGGCTAAGCCAGGGGTCATTTAAAAAAGACGTCCACGAGGCTTGCTGGGCCTCCGCGCTGTAGCTAAACCAGGCTAGCAACAGCAGAGTGGAAAGTTGATGGTAGATTGCGCCGGCCTAGGAGTTACTGATGGCTATCTAAAGTGGTGTTTTTTTTCCACTGAGATCGTGGAGGTGATGGCAACCCTTTTCTTTCCATGGCTCCTGGCAAGAGTATGGGTTGAAATGGCGCGTGAGAACATACTTTTTAATGGCAGGAGAAACAGGGCTGAGGAATTTGAGATATTAAACACAGACAAACAGATGAAAGGGAATAGCAGTGAGCATTAATCCTCCCGCTGAAGCTGTGCTTTCTCACCCTCCCCCTTCATCTGTTCTCACTCACGCTCCTCTCAACGCTAATTTTCCCAAATTGCCTTGCCACTCGTCCACCTTTACACTTTTCATCCACCTCTCTCTCCCCCGATTCCTTCTGCATTTTACAGGGGAAGTGAAGGGGCCACTTGGGCCGCTCTTCATTTGCATAGGCAGTCGAAGCCACAGACTCAAGAGTCTTACACTGCCACAGCTAAGCGTCCACTTTGGGTGCGTGCATCTTCACTGTGTCTCTGCTCAATTAGACCCAAATCTTCAGCTGACACTTGTCCTTTGCTCCTTCTAGTATGCCATGCTCCATGTCAGCATCAGACAGACCATTTCACTTCTGACTAATCGTGACACCTAAAACGGAGCTCTCATTATTACTATCATTATTTCTCTTATTGTTGTTGATAACAATGTATGTCAGTAAAACTGGAGTCTGAAACACTTCTTCCTTGACAGAGAATTAAAGGTCTAAATTAGAGTGTTGGACACTTTGACTTTTATAATAGCAGACTACTGCTGTTGCAGTCTTGGTGTTCAATTGGACTCACACTGTTCTGGTGTTTTGACCCTATCAGTGTTGAGTTTGACTCGCCACCTCAAAGTCTTGGACCAATGAAACTAACCAATGGAATTTGAAGCTTAACAGTACAGATTATTGCGGGCTCACTATTTGGCAAGTTAACAAGTTCCTGTTTCCCTTTTTACATAATGTGTTACAGCAACTTATTAATGATTTATAAAGTGTTCCCAATCTAATTTATAAACGAATCATTAATCATTCCTAAACCTTTTATAACGGTAGTCATAATGTAAAGTGGTATCAACTTTTCGATCCCAATCTAGTCCTGCATTATAAGGTATGAAGTGTCACTTGTTCGTCATTCCCTTGTCTTTCCTTCTTCCCTTCTCCTTCCCTAGATCTTCCCCCAGAGCGGTCCGGTAGAAGGAGGCACCCTGCTGACGGTTCACGGCAAGAACCTCGGCCGGAGGGCAGAGGCAGTGAAGGTCTCCATTGGGTCTGTGTCATGTACGCTGCTACCTGAACGCTACACCATCTCTGTAGAGTGAGTACCAACCCTACGAATCTCCTCAGAGGTTGTTGGTTGACAAATCATAGGTCTTTCACACGTTAAAGATACGATGTGTTGTGTACAGTGTGTTGTACAGTTATGTTCAGTGTGTTGGTTTTTTTCTCATACAAAATGGGATAAGGTTATGTTTATTGTATTGCCCTGAAAACAACTCATAATGCTCTTTTCAAGACCTTACTATTAAACGCCTTAACGCCTTGTCTTAAACGCTTTAACATAGTTGTGCTTGTTTAAAGGAAGGGCACTTGGTTCATGGTAATAGAACTCACTTCAAGTATTTGTTCTTTAAAAAAAACGCTAGTTCCTTCTTTTAAGACTTCTTTTCCTGTACCCGATAACAAGTCACACAACCATGAAAGGAGTTCACGTTCTCAAAACAAGCAATATCAGCGGGATAATAAATGAGACTTTAACAGGATGAAAAGTCTTAGGACAGGACACCGACTTAGATGGAGCTTGAGTGATTAAGGCTGGATGCCCTTCCTGATGCCATGTGGTGGGTTCAAACCCACATCTGGCCCATCAGTTCCTGCAGCACATGACACAGAGCTACCGCAGCCCCCCATGTACTTATTTTACTATCATTCATTTTAAACTAATTTCCCAGAGATTTACACTGAATTGCCTCATAAATATTCCCTAGTTATCATATTAGATCAATACAATCCTATGTGGGCCCTTTCTGCAAGTAATGCGATAGAGCAGGTTACAAGAATTCACAAGGCTAATTTACCCAAATATTATTATGCAGCACACTTCTCATTTTAAATGTTTCCATCCATCAGCCCTCTGCAGCTCGGGGACCGAAACACAGAGACCGTGTCACCATGGAGACAGCAGGACCCCGGTTTGACACCTGCGCATAGCGCTTGGTTGGAACCAGTAATACTAGAATTACATTCAAACTTCCTTTCTAATTTCTCTAATGTACCCTGAATGGAACTGTTTATCTGGTCTTGCTCCACTGAAGCCAATCACCGTATTAGAATTCAGACCTGGTTGTGGGTGACCCACGGGCCTCGCCTGTCACTGCGGTGCACTGACAGATTCCCCTGAACCCACACAAATACACACACATGCATTATGAAAACAGCGAATCATGTTTCACTCCTGGGATGATCTCATCTTGCGTCCTTGCTCCTCATTGGTTCATGAGAGTGGTTGTTGTGACAGCAAAGCATATCCTCTTCGCTAGAGGTGGCACTGAAAAATCATAACATGTCAGTGCTTCTGACAGGACACACACACACACACACACACTCTCAAAGACATGCAATCAAATCCCTCCCTAATACTTACACATCCACGCACGTATGTAGAAATACACACCTGCACATGTGACCTCACGAGTCAGGACTGTTGAAACAGGTGCCTGCTCGTTTGCTATGAGGTGAAAGTTCACAGCTGTCTGCTGGAGGAGCGTGTGCAGCCCTGGAGATCTGTTACTACTTTCCCATTATGTCAACAGTTTAATTAATGGGACGGTTGGTCAAGGCAAATCATTTCACTGGAGCGTTTCACAGGATACTCAGGGTTAACTTCTCTAAGCTGCCCTCCTTACCCGTTCTTATAAGGTTGGAGTCACCTTTACTCCATCCATTTTTCTTGACCTTGCGTGCACAAGCACACACACATGCATGCTTGTATCTTGCCATTGATTATCTTCATCATTCACCCGAGGGAAACGACGAGAGACATCTCACATACTAGCCAAAATATCAACCTCTGTAACCCATAATATCTTTGGAGTGGGGTGGTGTTGGAATGTAGAGCGGGGGTCAGTCGAAGGATGTGGATGCCAGTGTGTCTGCTCCTGCTGGGAGCCTAGAGCAGCCTGTCCTTTGCCCGGGATCACACTGCATTAGCATCACCCTCAACTCCCCCACACAAACTCATCCTGGGTTGTCTGCTGTGAAATGTTAGGGGCTGACCTCAGCAGAGCTGCTCCAATGTCAACATGCTTTTGTTGGTACTCCCCAAAATTGTTGGTTGTTCTTCCTGAAACTCATTCTTTTTGCATGCAATAAACATGGGTTATGCAAGTCGTTTGTAGACCCAGTGGTAACTGTTGAAACATTTTTTTTTAAAGAAAGAGATGCACTTCAGTTAGGAATAGGGCTGAGTGGTACTAGGAGAGAGAAAGAAAATCAGCATTTTGTGGCCAAATGCTATCGAAGAATACAAAAGATTGAAAGGTCTTCACCAGATGTATGTGGGTTTTAACTTTAAAGGCTCAGTTTGCAAAGAATTTATTACGAATTTATTGCAATGACAAGAGTGATTCTAGAGGGTGAAAAAAGGCAGTTGTCGAAGAAGTCATAAAATCATATGATCTTGCTAGATTTAATTTTCGATCCAGCAGTGAGATTCTCAACCTAATGTGACTGATGAACCCAATTTGCCTTACACTGAGTCCTTTGTGTTGGGAATATTAGACTTGTGTGCTATATGTATTTCACTGTTGATTCTGATGTATATTCTGTAGCCCTAGAAATAAGCAAATGAAAAAGAGAAATGAATACATAGCTCGAGATAAACGGATAGATAAACAAGCTTGAACTTGGGGGCAGTTTTTTTTATCACCCACATCTGGGGCACCGCCTCTTCCAGAAGCTCATTGGCATTCATCTAGGCCCTGGTTGTCTGAGCCAGGGCCATAGTAATGAATGTCCTGCCCAGTTTTCAAAGTGAACGTACTGCTCCTCCTCGTGGGACTGTTTAAGCAACACCTCTGATGAAGGCCCTCTGTCAATCATCATTCGAAGTGGTCTTGTGAACCCTCACTTGTGCTGCCAAGTGTTTATTTTAAGACTAGCTTAGCATCAGGCAGCTGACTGCATAAACCCACAGCATGTGCCAAGCCGATGGAGTTTGCACTCCCCTCATATGCTCATCCCAGTCAGGAACCAAGACAGGAGATGTGTTATGCTTTAGTTGGTTATACTTTTGTTAATGAGACTGCACTAGTGAGGACTCAGAGCATTATCATAGCCAGGAGGTGAGAGAACAAACGTCCATACCTCCTTAATCTCCTCTGTGGTTAGGAACATCTGGTCGAGGGAATCTTTGAACTTTAATTCTTCAAATATCCGGAGGCGCTATTATTGCATTCCATATGTAAATGAATTATGTTTATAATAGAATAATGGTGATAATAACTCACACGAAAAACATGTACAGGCTACATGGGGTGTTTTCTAATGTTGTATTTTGGATACTGAAGTCCATTCAGTCCTGTGTGCTCTCTCTCCACTTCTCAGGCTGGTGTGTGTCACAGGGAGGTCTGCGTATGAAATGGCAGACATTGTCCAAGTAGTTGTGGACCAGAATGAAATGGGGTCTTCAAAGGAGCAGTTCTCATACTTAGTGAGTGCTCTCCCACCACTTATCCATCCACCCACCCATTCTCTCTCTCCCGACTTCATCCACATTTTTTTGCCTTCTCTCACCAGCCCTTGTTCTTCGCTCCCCAGTGGGAAAGCCTTCCTAATGTGTCAGCTGAGTGTTAACAGATGCGCCTTGTATGATATTCAAGAATGTGAGCATGTGGGAATCTTCAAACGATTTTATGGTATTGCAGCTAAGCACCATTGTCATTCAGGACCTGCTGCCAGCAAAAACAAATATGGCGGATGTGGTAATGTCTTCTTCTCCCAATGTATTGGTGGTACATGCAAACTTTCAGGCATGTATTAATTGACCCTGGCCCACACAGCCTCCCATTGGATTTAGAGTATGTAGCCAGTGGAAATACCCATGTTAGCCATTTTGTTTCCTCTTGTTCACGAACAAAAGAGTTTCTTCATAAATTCAACCCTGGAACACTTGTGAGACTCCAACAGCATCGAAAGAAGAGCTGTGCCATGAGTCATCCCGCAGACAAAATATCACAATGGTCTCGGAGCTCATCTTGAGACACTGGGATGAAGGAAGTCCAGAACAGCAAACATCACACCATGTTGTGGTGGGAATCCCCCCCCCCCAATCCACATACGGCTCGCTCCAGAGGCACTCGCTTTGAGAAGGGTTTTACTGCAGGGTGTTGAGGTGGAGAGGGTTGAGAAAGGGATCGGCAGGGGAAAAAGGGGAAACCATTTGGATTCAAGTGGAGACAGGATATGCGCCTCCCCTGCACCTCCTTCCTCGAACCTGGGCCCGGAAACATCTGCCTCCTTACACCCACTCTGACACTATGCGCAGAAACATATAGTTTCTACACACATGAATGCACACACACAGACACACAAATAGACAATAGGCCTCACCGATCCGTGCACACAAAGGAAGTCAATCCTGTCAGAGAGAATAAGAGGTTTCCCTGGAGGCGAGGTTCACGGAAGGGAGAGGGGCTTCGGAAAGCCCTAGAATGCTGATGCTGTGGTAGATGTAGTGCTGGACAGGGCTATTCATCTTCGCCCCAGGATTCTTCATGTATCTTTCAGGGTATATGCTTCATGCTTGCCAACATGCATGAATATGTTCTTCTTTTAGTGTATATACGTTTTTGCGTATATACACACATGTGAAAGTTATTTCTGTATTGTTTCTAATATGACGTAGCTGTCTTATGAGGAGGGGCCCAATGGCCATTTGGCTTCAGTACTACAGGGTGAGCTGTCGTCATAGCTCTCCTCACTAATTTACCAGTATAGTCAGCAGCTGTCTCAGCCAAAACAGGAAAATGAGATATCTGAACCTCGCGGGCTAGGGATGGTTTTGATATGCCAGTTCAGCATCAAGAAAAGCAGTGTGAAGCACAAAACGCTGTGCCAGGGAGCTCGGCCTTTTCCGATGACAGGAGCTGTCAGACTTGCCAAATGAACAATTTTCTGTTTTCCATGCGTTGATAATCATGCATCTCTCCTCCATATCCAGGTCCCCAGACTGCTGTCCATGGAGCCAAAAAAGGGCTCTCGCGCTGGGGGTACCAGAGTGACCATCAGAGGGGAGCACCTGGACACTGGCTCTCAGGTCAGAGTCAAGGTTAACGGCACCCAGGAATGTACCATGATAATGTAAGTACAAGATGTCTCCAGTTGCTTTATGTGGCTTTAACTCTTGTCTGAGGTATGCCCTTGCTTGAACTGGAATAGACATCACTCAGACTGAGTAGGAATAGCTATGGGCTGTCTTAATTCAGAGATATTTCATAATGTGGTGTTAGGATATTTATCTTGTTTTCCAGGCTAACAGCCGATACCATTGAATGCACTATGCCTGCAGCTGTATATGAGCACACTGAGCCTGTGGTGGTTTGTCTGGAGTTTGAAAACCTTCCTTGTCAGAGTTTAGAACTCAGTACCACATACACCTATGAGAAAAACCCCACCATCAGCTCAATCAAGCCTAAGAAGAGCTACCTCAGGTAAGCACTTTCTCTCACACACACACACCCATAACACTGCTTCAGGTGAACCATTTTTCTCTGACAAGCACACAGCAGGGTCTACAAGGGTCCTTCAGAATTCTTAAAACAATTTGTTTTTAAAAAAAGATCACAAAAGCCTGACTTTTTTTGCAAGCAGTGTACAATGCCCTTGTGCTAAAGCGCATACACTAGACCTCCAGGGTGCAGCAGCTAACAGCTAACAGATAAGGTGTCAAGCGGAAAGAAAATTGGTAAATATGTAGATTAAATCTGAACTGTTTCAAGAATGACAACTTTTTTGCATCGCTTAAATAATCCAGCAATTCCTACAATGGGACAATATTGACTTTTTCCCAAAACATTCAAACTGGTGGCAACATGTACTAGATTGTCATGAAATCCCAAAAGCACAAGTGCTATGCTATGTTGCCACTCTAGAAAGCACTGTAGCTATTTGAGTCATATGATGAGCCCATTGCTAGCTTGGCTACTTGTGGTAACGTGGTATCGTTAGAGTTTATTTTTCTGCTCCAGCTGTGTTTGCCTGAGAGCTACGGGCTCCGTAACAATATTCAGCAGTTTTTCTCTGACAGACATGTTGAAGGCAGAAAAAGTGTGGGTACTGACTCTAAGAGAAAGCAGACAACCTCACAGAACCAGCAGAGAATACTGCAGGGATGAGAATGCCAAGGCTGATAACAAAAAAGGAAGCAAGAGAGCAGTTGTTAGTGCTAGATTGTGAAATCGATGAGACAGCTGATAACTTGCGATACATGTCATGATATCGTTTGTGCCAGAGAAAACTCAACAATATATACTGTCTAGTTTCTCAATCTTATTTTTATTTATTTATCTTAAATATTGACCTAGAAAATGGTATTTTTCCCATCCATCCATCGTTAACCGTTTATCTGAAATTGGGTCACAGAGTCATGCTGGAGCCTATCCTATGGGTGACATAGTTCAGGATGTAGGGTGGTTATCTAGTAATCAGAAATGATGGTTTGATTCCCGGCCCCTGCAGAATGTGTTTCAGAGTATCCTTGAACAAGACACTGAACCCCTAACTGCTCCCCAAGCACCGTGCTGCAGCTGTGCACACTTTCTATACAATAGGATGGGTTTAATACAGAGGGATAAATTCCATCAGCCTTGGTCATATAGGAAATAAAGTTATTCATCTATTCTATCCCAGTGCTCACTTGGCGAAAGGCAAGGAAACACCCTGGACAGGTCGTACTTCCATCGCAGGTATTGAGCAGTTAGGGGTTCAGTGTCTTGCTCAAGGACCGCCCTACTTCCTGAGCTGTGCCACCTGGTATCTTTCCTGGTTAGAGGTATTAAAAGGGTCCTAACGGTTGCTAGACTGTACTTTAGAAATATGCAGACACCGTGCACAGACACACGCCACACACAAAAACATTCACACTCAACGTTAAGGCCAGCATGCCTTAAGCAGAGCCAGCTGAATGTCTTTGTGGTTTCTCTCCCAAGCAGAATGACATAAGTCATGAGGGTAATGTCTCCCTGATGTGCCGTGTCTTCTTTTCCAAGGCTATTGTGCTCTCAATGGTGCAACATCTGTGTGAAATGTGTTGGACATGTGTGTGTGTGTGTGTGTGTGTGTGGAAGAGGACAGTGGGATGCCTTTGATGGCAGATATGCTGAGTATTAGCTGCAGCGGAGCTGTGTATGCCATTAAACCGAGCATACAGGAAGAGCTTATGGCCATGCATGTCAGCTGCTCCTTTTCTGCTTAAAACTTGAAGCCGTCATCATGATGTTCTCATTATTGTAACTCCATATTCTTCTTCTTGTGGGTGACTGGTTTTGATTTTGCGTGCGTGTGTGTGTGTCTGTATTTCAGTGGTGGCAGGACCATCACAGTGACGGGCCAAGGTTTTGATCTGGTGCAGAGTGTTGTCATGGAGGTGTTGGAAGTTGGACAAACTGTAAGTCAGTGATGGTGATGCCTTATTAAATTTTTCCATTTTGTGAAGCCATATTACCAGGGTGTTGAGAAAAGGCTTTCTTACTCTCATCATAACAGAGTAAGAAAGATCACACCAAAAATGGTTCATAAGCAGATGTAGGACTTTCTTAAGTTGTGCTTTGTTTGACTGTTTTTGACGTCAACTCTTAGATTCAAACACTGGAGGGAGGGTATATTTATGTATTTGTCCATGGTCAGGTGAGTCGCTTCGCCTTTGATAGATCGGTACACGACATTGTAGTTGTTATTGTTAGTGCCGTGGTTACGTATACATGTTGAGATGCTTGTGAGATTTTCTGAGCTCTCCCTCTCTCCCAGGGGTTGCACCATGATTAATTGTGATCTGTCGGTGTGATGGATGATCTTGTAAAAATTCCGCTGTAGTCTATTTTTCTACCTGTCATATTTGTTCTGTCAGGTATACTGATATTATAATTTGTGTTTCATTTGGATTGTAATGCTCATGCGCTACAGGAGGGCTGTTACTCACAACAAAGTATTGTTAAAAGATATGGTAAGATAAAAAGATATTCGCATTGGAACCTTACATGCGCACTTTACATATGAGGTTGAACCTGCTTTTTAAATGCTCGTAGCCTATGTTGTGGTAGAGTGCGTGAGCCAGGAAATGACAAGCCAGGTGCTGCAGGTTCGATACCACCTCAGAGCACCAGGAAGGGCATCCAGCTGTAATCCCTCAAGATCCATGTTGATCCATGTCCACCCCCACAATCTGGGGACTAATCTGATAAATAAAACCAACCTCTTGCACATAAAGAAAACTTACCCCAAGTGTGACTAGCATTTATAAAGCACACCCAGTCTCATGTGTAAGACGCAGTGAGGTTCCTGTATGAATATATTGCCTTTTGTTAGCTTTTAGATGGTTACTTACACACTTGTTTTTGAATTATGAATATAAATTTCGTCATGTTATATTTTCTCTGCTCCACTCCATGTATCTGCACGAGTCAGAGTTTTCTCAAAACGCCGACAAGGCTGCAATCTTGTATTCATTTTGTCAAATTGTTGGACTTGTATTTGCAATTATCTGTTAGTGCATTTGAAATCCTCCTTTAACGCAACCCTTTCTCTGCCCTGCTCCAGACCTGCACGGTGTACTCCCCCTCTATGATTAAATGTGCCTCCCCGGCCTCCAGCCAGTCCCAGCAGACCCGACTAAGGTTCTACCTGAACACAGTACTCTACACAGGAGATAGCCCTGCCTCCTCCAACAGCGAGCCCGAGGAAGAGGAGGAGACTCATGGTGATGACTTGCTGTTAGAATATGTGGAGGACCCCCAGTTCTTCACTGCCAACAAGGAGAAGCTGATCAAACACCACCCCGGCGAGCCCCTCACACTCATCATAAACGTGAGTGTGACGTATGACCCAAAGAGAGAGAGAGTGAAAGAAAGGATATGAAGGCTCAATCACCAAACAGATCAAATGATAGTCTTTCTCAGGGCCCGTCTGTTCCTCGGCTTTATGAGCATCACCGCTGTGAGCTTAACTAACTCCGCTGTGAAACCCAGACAGGCTGAATACTTCCCTACGTCACATTAAGCAGACCTACTTAAAATTAAATCAGAAACTGTTTCCTCTGGACTCTGCCATGATCTGAGGGAGGGTCCAACACTGGCATAGTCGACCAGCTCATTGGAAGATCCTATGTTCCAGTGTTTTGGCCTATTTATACCTCCATCTGTAAGCATAGCTTCTGCTCGAGGGTGTGCTGACTTTATTACTGAAAAATATAGATGCAGAGACAGGGAAGTCGCTCAAATAAGCCTTTGGATATGGGATGACTTATGACTTCCTCCTTGAGACTGTGTATGTGACTATTTATGTGTTTCTTTGTGTGCAGATTGGTGCATGTTGGCGGGTGTGCACACACATGTCAGGATAAGGCCCCTACAGGAATCACTGCCTCAGCCTGTCTGCATGGGCGACATGACTGTTGTTTCCTGTTTTCTTTAGGAAGGTGGATTCCACTTGTGGCGGACCTGGCGGGGGGCAGAGGGGGGCTGCTGGATGGGGTGGAGGGGTCTTGTGTTTGTGTGATGGGAGCGGTTGTTCAGCCAGATCCAATATTAACCATTTGACCTGGAATGTGGGTGGATTTTTGTTTGCTTTCCTCCTGTTTTGGCCTTTAAATCTTCAGCATTTTATGCCAGTTACTGCCTGTGCCCATGTGTTGATTGCTATGCTAAACTGTTAATCTAGACATCAGAGTGTGTATGGATTTTAGGCTACATAATAGTTGGTGTGCTCTGCACACATACACAGAAGCATATAATGATGGTATGATAATATGATGCTCTGTGTGCGTGTATCGGTGTGTGTTAGGAAGCGTTTGTTGACAGAGACCCAGGGGGTGGCATCCTGCAGTAGGGACTGGTCAGGGTCCAGAGGGTATAATCAAGGAGAGGAAGCACTCTCAAGATAAACACACACTTTTGTCATCGTAACACAAAAACCCAATATCATCAACTTCTGAAGAGTGCACAACACAACGCATACAAACATGTGCACAACCATGTTGGAGAAAACATGATTTCCCTCATGTTACCATACCAGCCTTACTGGGCTCGGAGAGGGTGGAGTGGAATGATAACCAGACAAAGTCTCAACAAGAAAAAGAACCCTGCGACTTTGGCTCCAGAGGACTCCCGTCAGGGCCCTGAGAATGTTTTTCTGGGCAGATGCACGTTTGACCGTCAGCGGGTTTGTTTGTTGAAAGTTCCCTGGCCGTGTCAGCGCAGTGGAGGAATGTTTGATTCTTAAGCTGAACTCTTGTCCAAAGTGAATGGGTTTTGTTCTGGGTTCCTCAATGTGACAGCCTGCGGCAGGCCTGTCCAGCACTCCTTGCTGGAAATTTGTGTGTGGTTTTGTGTTTATGTGCGTGTTTGAAAGGAGGCAGCTAGACATGTGTACACACTCTCGTACGTGTGGGGACGAAACCACCGTGTGGGTCTGAATGTTATCTGTGCCTATTCAAACCAGGCCACCTACTCCCTAAACACTGACCGGCAGACAGCTGTTTATTTATTTTTTGTTTTTGTTTTGTTTGTTTTCTGGCATAGAAAGGGCCAAGCAACCTGGAACTGGCACCGGAGGAATGCTCAGTGATGATTGGCTCCCATTCTTGTGACATCAGCTTCCACAACGACCAGCTGTTCCATTGCACCATCAATGGCTCACTAAGTTCCAGTGAAAGAGAGCTGCCTGTCACAGTGAGTCTGCAACACATCCACACACACACACACATCCACATAGAGTCACACTGGACACAAAGTCATGCAAACACACAAACATGGCTCCGTGGGGCCTGAAGCCAGACGGTTGGTCTGAATCAAGACCACCCTGGGATGTTAGCGCAGAGAGATTTGCTTTCCACAGCTCATTGAACAGCAAGGTGCTTGTGTGGTACGTGTAGTTGTGTGCAGTCGTGTGTGTGTGTGTGTGCGTGTGTTGGGTGTGCAGTCTCTATGCATTATGAATGCTTTGTTCCCTCCCTGTTCGTGCCACCATGAATCAGCAGTTAGCGTGGATGGGAGGAGTGGGAGGTGGCCGCTCCATACCTCAAAGCAGGGTGTGCTCCTCTCTATCTGACTCTTTATCTCTATCACTCTGATCTTTCTATCACAAACACAATCACGTGTCACACAAACACCGATGTGGACACACACACCAGCGTTCTCAGTCACGGGTGCTCTTCACTGGTGTTCTTGTTTTGTCTCCATTTTCTATCCATCAAAGTGAAAAAGCCCAATCGAGACACAGCTAAGCCCTGTGCTTTGCTGATAAAGCCAGCCACTCCGTCTTCATTCTGCCCACACTTCCCATCCCTTGTTGCCCGTTCTGGCCTGTTTTCACGTTGTTTTTTTTTCAGTGGATGAAAAGCATTCATCTATATTTAAACCTGACCCAGACCAAGAGTGACTGTTTGGAACGGCCATGTGTGTCAGTCAGGCTGTCTGTGACTGTGTCACTGAAGTGTCCAGACCAACATTTTTCCCCCCAAAAAACCTATGGAGTTGGGGGTGTGTCCTTATTCTACTCCCTATCTCCTTCTCATCATTGTACCTGTTGCTGAAGGATATCTGTGTTACGTGTCACAATTGGTCCCTATGCTGTGGGCGTGGAAATGGACTCAGATTGAGCTTGGGGGATCAAGGCCGGATGGCCTTCCTGCCGCCCCATGTTGGTTTCAAACCCACCTCCTCTGGCTTGTCAGTTCCTGAAGCCTGCGCTCTACCACTGAGCTACTGCGGCCCATCATCGTATTCCCCCCCCTGCCCTTTTTTCTGGTTTTCAGGATGCCCGAATATAAACACAGGCAATTAGCAAAGACATACAGGCAGGACAGGGGTCAAACGAGATGCCATAACACAAACGGGTGGGCTGCCCACGTTGCCCTTGTGTACGTGACAGTGATTTGTGTGTATTTCAGGACACGGTGTAAACTGAGTGTACATGGCGTATTTTTCTTCGGTGTTGGCAAACACAAATAAATGTGTGCTGGTGCTACGCAAATACATAGCTTAGGCATCCAAAGAAGCCATTTGTATTTCTTCACTTACTTTCAGTGGCAAAGCTATTTTTACAAGCCTGTATTTTGCTTGGCTCTGAAGTGGAGTTGAGCTGCATAAGA
>OMLC01000659.1:0-16479 GCA_900302585.1 Regalecus glesne
TAGAGAATGTTACCCATGCACCCTTCCAGCATCATGACCACCCCCCCATATCACCATCACACCTCCCCACCACTGATCAAGAGACATTATCAAAGCTGGCAAGGTCATATGAGGTTCTCATGGCCTGTGGTGTCCCCTTGGTCTTGCCTCCCTTCGCTGTTACGGTGCTTCTCAACTGTTTTAACAAAGCTGATGCTGGGACTCTGCCTAGCTTCCTCACGGGTCATTATGCCTAAGAGACTCCCCTGAGGCTCAGCGTGAATAACCCTCGCTGGCTGCATGGTGGGCCAGACCAATCAGCTGTCCCAAACAGCAGCAGGGACATTACCATCCAATCACAGATCAGGAAATCAAGTGCAGAAGGGTATTAAGGGGGATTATTTGGGCTGTCCTGGGTTTTTTTCTCTGTAGGGATATCAGAAGTGAGGAGTGTAGCACATGCAGTTTGGCCGCCCTCTCTGGTTGTGAGCAGCACTGCACTCTGTAGTGGGAAAAGGAGAGGACCAGCATGGCCTAAAACAGATATGCTTTCCTCAGCACGGGTGCCTAGCAACTGCAGAGGCTCCTTTCCTCAGTTTAGAGGCTTCCCTCCCCCTCCGGCGGGACCCTTTCTGCAATCCCAATTGAGAGCCTGTTATACTGCTGCTGCTCTACACTCAGGCACTACAACATCATGCATGATTGATGTTAAATGCTCCTGCCCATACCCATCCTTTACTCTAGGGTGTAAACACATGGGAGGAGCCGAGTGACAATGAACCAGAGCCATCCGCACACCTGATGGTCATTATAACATCAACTACTACAGGCTACTAAGCTGTATTACCACAAGGCCATGAGCCAATTCACTCAAACCATAACTTAGTTTAGTGAAAAGCAGCAGAAACAACAAAAACTGGTTTAGAAAAGGACAGGTAAAGTCTCATTGATATTTTTATCTGAATGTATTATACACAAGTAATAATGGATTTTCCAACATTTGCATAAAACTGATGATGCTTGATCAATATTCTGAAAATGATCTATTTGCCTTTCTGTGACACATCAAAGCCTCCGTATCAAAAGAATAAACTATAGTATTTATTATTTGCCACTGTACACACATAGAATGACGGTAGCTCAGCGGTAGGGTGTATTTGTTGGGAAATGATGAGCCAGATGTCCCAGGTTTGATCCCACTGTGGGGAATCAGGATGGGCATCTGGCTCTAATCAAACTATCGATCTTATGATTACAAGATGACCGTCCTACCTCCTGTCCTATGCTATCCTAACCCTAATGGTGATAAATAATAATAAAGAAAAAAAAAACTCTGGTATCGGTATCAGTCAGTATTGGCAGACATCCAGAATCAGTTTTATGTGCCTAAGAATGTGCGGGCCTATACATGCAAGGATTACGACTCCAGCTCCTCTGTTGTTCTCCATGTACTTACAAAAAAGGCATACAGCTTAAAAAAACAACAAAGTAAACAGACATTAAACTAAGAACACTCAACTGTTTCAATGTTAAATCATCCTCCCACTCCAATGTGTTATTATATTGTCATTCTTTCTTGTCTCCTCTTCCGTGTATATGAATAGTGTGATTTGAGTCTCTCCTGTGTGCACGTGTAGTGTGCCCTATCAGGTCTACATGGTGGTGCTAGTTGCATGACTCAAGTCCTAGCCTGTTCCGGTGGCATCTGGACACCGGCTTGGCACCCCCCTAATCAAATTCTTCATATCTTATAATTCCATTATAATTCTATTATCCTCTTTCAACATTATATTCCGAAAACTCTGCACAAACAACACCTATTGCATGTCTGTCTGTCAGTCTTGGGAGACAGATCCCTCCTCTGTTGCTCTCCCTAAGGGTTCCTCCTATTTTTTTTCTTCCCATTAGTTTTTTTAGGGAGATGTTTCTTAACTGAGGCGAGAGTCTAAGGACAGGATGTTTCATTGATGTAAAGCCTTGACTTAACTAGTATGTACCAATGAGGATGTATATAAAAGTATATTACTGCAGGGCCGCAGTTCCTCACCAGTTGTGATTAGATGGCTGTGATACCCGACTAGACAGGCGAATGTAGTTACCTACCTAGTGGAACATAAAGCCAGCACTACAGGTGGTACATGAGGACCAGGGTTGCGAACCGCTTATCCGTATAATAAGTAACATCTACTCAGCAGAAGATGTGCAGTAGATACTACGGCTACTTCAAACTACAAAGATAGTCAATCTGACAATGGTAAATCAATGAAAAAACAATGTTAATATAATAGGAAAAAATTGTTCAGAATTAACTTGGTCTAGCAACATTTTAACATACATGGTTTGTATGGAAGCCTAAAAAAAGGACAAGTGTGCAACCCATTCATATAGACTGATGTACTCATGCATAAAGCTGTGCAAACTTGCCTTTGCCATTCAAACCAAATAATGCAAAACATGCTGATACATGGCACAATTATGCAGTATTTTACTTTCATGCTGCTGAATAAATGTTACATAATGTCACGTTGGGAAATGTATTTGTTGGTAAACAAACTCAAATAAATGCACGATACCTTGTTAGATTAACAGCTCCATCATTTGTATAAGGAACCAAAAAGAGCACACATCAGTGAAAGCTACGCATGGTCCGATTTTTTTTAGTGATGAGCCCACACAATTGCAAAGAGCTTTAGCTGTGGGGGTGCAGGAGGAGGTCAGATTACGGTAGCTGAAACCAACAAGCGCTGATCCTGCTCATATCCAAACAAGGCTGGATCAAAGCTTGTTCATTGAAAGCTCTACTTAAGAAGTACAACAAGGCCAAACAAACACTTCCTCACCTTATCTCGTTCCTTCATCTGGCTGTTCTTCTTATATATGGCTGACCTTTGTCTTTGGCTCCACAGCAGTTCCCTCTGGGACTGTTTCAGGATTTTTTCTACCTCGCAACCTTTTTGACAACCCATTGTCCCCTGGCATAAAAAAGCATATGCCCACACACACAGATCAAACCAGGCAATAATCACATCAAACCTCAATATTATATTTTCCTCAGTACATGTTACAATAAAACCTACCATTTACAGTGTGGCTTGTATGCTTTTCCAAATGCCTGTCATGGTCAGCGGCAACTTATGATGTCATAACGCCAGCATGTTGAGATTATTAATATCTGTTTTCAGCAGTTACATAATAATGAGTGTTGGATTATTGTCAGTGCACAGTGAGAGCAAAAATGGCACAGCTGCCACATGGAATCCATGTTAATACAAAGTCATCTGACAGGACATTTCAGTTACTTGAAAACGGGGTGACATTGCATGTATTTTGTTTTAGGGATAAAGCTCAGAGCTAGTCTGATTCTATTTAAAGGATACAGCTTTTCTATTTGGCCTTTATGATACAAAATTATATGAATCACTCAGCTAGCACGCTCAGTTTGATTTGTACAAATATTTGCCTTGTATGCATACAAGTTGAAACTATAACTTAAAATTACCCTATACTTCAGCAAAAGAAAAAGGCCCATTTGGACTGAATGCATGCATACACAATTGCATAAAGAAGACCATATTAAGTTCACTGTCATGTAGTTCACTGGACAATTACAGAGTGCACTCATGGAAGATTGGGGTGCAATGGATTACAGCTGGCCCAACTGAAAAATAAATGTAGCTGCAAACTATTTCAACTGTGTAAACCTACACACATTTAACAGATGCTGAAACAAAGCTGACACTAATTATAGATGATGATAATAGAATCATATAAAGTACTGTCTATGTTGTAATAAACATCTTGTTAAACTGCATCAACTTAGAGTCATTGCAACAAAAATTTAACTTCAATTAATGAGATTGCATGACTGAGTTTGAATATCCCTGTGCACCACAGATCAGTTTTCATTAGCAGGGAATCGGCAACGTGTAACATGTTAGACTGAAAACAATCTCCCCATCCTTGAATGAGAAAGGCTGGGGTCTAGACATTGGTTTACACAGTTTAACTTTTGAAATATAAAGCACAGGAGGTACAATTGGTAAGTAGACAAACAGATTTAAAGACTCACCTTTAAAGCTTAAAAATGCTTCTCTGAAGTCAAGCTGGAGAACTCAGTAAGTGTCTCAATCCAAATACATCCCACTCTCAGAGGCGCTGCGTTTTAGACTGCACAAAATCATAAAATTCTCATGTGGTTTATTACCCCGAAACAATATTTAACTCACTCTAACACAAGCTAAATGATCCAGAGCTTCATAGCCACCTTACCTTGAAAGACTATAATGAAAAGTCTGAGCATGAGAACTCATCATCCTTTGTTCCCTCTCATTGGTTGGATGAGCTTTTTGGATTCTTCTGCTATTCAGTCCACCCTGTCATCAGTATCCAATTATATAACTCAGCATGATGTTGCCCTTTCAAATATTCGAAGGCCCAAAAATTGGGCTATTTCTGTGCATGGAACACAGCCCATTGAAGATGCAATAAATAGCATCCTTCTCTCTGCTCCACTGTACACTCACACATGACTCATCCACTCTGGCTTCCGTCAGCAGCAGTGATTTGTGTTCCTTCAGAAAGCCTCAACATCAAATTAGTTTGCAGCTACCTGAAACTACCTGCCTCGTATTTGTCATTATGGCAGTTTTTGTGATCTTAAGAATAGTGAGGACCATCAATTGCAAACAAGACAACAACCAGTAATAGGCAGAAATAGAAATATCTCTCTCTCTTCGTAGCAAAATGAAGCTGGAATACTCCATGGCTTTTATACCACCTACATTGTAAAAATAAGTTGTTTAACGGCTCCTGGCCTTTTTCTTTGTGCAGCAAACTATATGCAGTCTAAATACTTTCTTTGCCTGATAACAGACAGAACTGTCAGCACCTTACACTCCATTTCCATCTTCAGTCTGACATTGCCTCTATTTTGACCCATTTCCTTGAAAGGGGGGGGTGATTTCCCCTAATCTGTTCCACCAAGTAGCAACTACACTCACCTGTTGTGATAAACATGACACAACAGATGAATGTAATGGACTACCTGGGTGGAACAGAAAACCAGAAATATGTGTGGTTCCCAAAGACTTGGGTTATCAGTCTCTAAAGACCAACTTCCCCACCTGAATCGAATGTCTTTTTAAATCGACACTGATGTGTAGCCATGCATACGTACCAAAGGCGGATTATGAGACAATGAGGTCTTGGGCATGAATGCGTAAAAGCCCCCCCAGCAGGGCAGATACACTGATTTACACTGACATGCAGCCAACAGCAACAATGGCTAAATTCACCTGTACCTGATTTACAACGTACTGCCCGCTCAGTAACCTAGCTTCGTTAGTAACCCGTGGCTAAGAGGAAATATGTGACTTACAGTTTGACGTCTTCTCTCCCAAACAACCGTCAAATCTATGGCACATTTCTTCCTGGTGTCTCCATTTTGAGTCAGTTTGATCCAATTTTTTGACATATAACGACGCTTTCCAAAGAATAAAGCCTAATCTCCACACTCTAGCCTACAAAAACTAAGACACGTTAATATATTTGCTAAAAAAAATGAACAAGAATCACATAAGAGTGGAACTTCTGGCGACTCGACCTCTTACGCGGGCACATCTAGGAGCGATTCCCTTCGTCCAATTCCACTTTAAAAAAACACACAACAGGGTCCTTCAGTAAAGCTGAACTGCTTACTTCGACACTGATAAATATATTAGTAGAGAAAAGGCCTCCATTACCAAACATACCAAACTAAAGCGAGAACCACTGCTGATTGTAGTCACCAGAAAGTAACAATCAATCAACAGTCACCTGTTCCCTAATGTCATGTCACCCGGAGACTGCTAGCACGTCAAAGCGCGTCCTTGAACTGAAAATAAGCTAATAGCACATGGACAAGTGCGAATAGTAATGAGATGAGTCATATCACATTTCACAGGTAAGTTTTCTCATACCTCAAGCAAAATAATAGTAATCATAAATGATTTATAATTCGGGCACTAGGGGTTGAAGAAGGTTATAGCGTTCCTTCTAGGAACTAACGCGGCAGCTGGATCGAATCCACCGGGAGCGTTAGGGAGGGCACCCGGCCTTAATGCTTTATCTAAGTCCGTGTTCATCCTTGTGTGTGCGTGGACTAATCATGGAAGTTAAAACGGACGTTTTGTGTGTGTGTATATATAGATAGATAATCCTCTTTCGGCTTGTTCCGTTTCTCAAGGGTCGCCAAAGCAGATTTTACAGCTTCCATCGGTGCCCCATGAGGGCACATCAGCGATAGCGGTCATTGTTAACCGGATAAGCCATGGCGTGATTCCGGGGACCCTATTTTGGATAAGTGGTTGACAATGGATGGATGGATTTTAGCATTATTTTTTATACTTAAAATGAATTTGTATCAATATTTGATATCTAATAATCAACATATTTCATAATCTGGTATAATATTAAGATATTCATCATTTCAGCATTGCATTCCAGTAGCACTGCCAAAAAGACAGGAGATGGAGCTGGAGGTGGCAAAGTTGAAGATGCTAAGATTTGCATTGGGAGTGACAAAAATGACAAGATTAGGAATTGGTATGTTAGAGAAGCGTCCCAGGTTGGAGGGATTGGAGACAAAACAAGAGAGGCAAGATTGGGATGGTTTGGACGTGTGGAGGAGAGATTCTGGTATACCGGGAGAAGGATGCTGAATATGGACCTGCAAGGCTAGAGGAGTAGAGGAAGACCAAGGGTTTTATGATGTGGTGAGGGAGGACATGCAGGCTGCTGGTGTGACAGAGGAAGATGCAGAGGACAGGAACAGATGGAGATGATGATCTGCTGTGGAGACCTCTAAGGAGAGGGGAACAGCTGAAAGTAGTAGTAGTAGTAGTAGTTATCATATCAAAATATTTTAGAATGTTGTACAAGCCTATTGATTCTTTACAGTAACACAACAAAATGTTGATTCAAAGAAATCAGTCAACAAATCTTGCAAATAACAGTCTAATTATAGTTCATGATAGGGTTTGACTTATCATTTAGGATATAACTCGTTCAGTGACCTATTGTCATTACCCTGTATGGATTTCAAGGATGGCATTTCACTAAATGTTTCCTTCCTCTCAAAGTTTCCTTAATCTAACTCAATGACAGACAGGAGGAACATAACCTCTTGGGCCCAGTATCCATTTCCTTCACTAATCTGAATTGTTTGATTACATGGAAGTCAAGCGCTTTTTATAAAGTGCTTATTAGTACAGAGGTAAACAACAGCCTCTCTTTACCTCTGTTTCGCCAAATATTTTTATCTCCACAGGTTTGGAGACTGAAAAAGGAAAGAAAGCGTAAGCAAAGCAGGAATGCAACTGGTTTGTTTGGACTGAGTCTAGACCCACTGTGTAATAAGATTATTCAACTATGATCATCCTCAAAATGAAGAAAAGAACAATAATTTTTACAAAGTTTTACTGTTTATTATTTATTTTTTTGCTTTTGTGATTCATTCCTGCAATTTAATATAAAACAATCAAATATAACTTAACAGAAACATTAAAAAAGAACCAAAATGTGTCGTATCAAAATAACAAAATGTGTGCACTTTGAACTACACATAGCTAACCTCTAAGGTACGGCATCAATTTCATACAGTAAATATTCGAGTTGAAACAAATTGCAAATTTGATAAATACAATTAAATAAGTTAAGGTTGCAGAATAAAATGTTAAAAAGGCACGTGGAGCCTGAAGACATACATAGTTGAATGATATTTTTTTTAAACATCTTTGCAGTGTTATTAATGGACAGTATTAAACCAAACATTCATATGAATACAGTAGTCAACAATTCCCTCAACAGATTAAAGACAAGTGAATCATTCCTCCACTGTTAAGTCCGGTACAATTAACTATTTCATTTTCTAAAGTAGTGCTGAGCTGCAACAGCTTCAAATTCAATTTAGATAAATGTAATCAATTATATAAAATAAGAATAGAGGACACACACACTTGCACAAGTCAGCACAAAATTAAACAGCTGATTACTCGTATCTTCACACATTTCTTTCAAAATTTAGGTTAAAGTGACCTGGCAAAGAATGATTACGTCAAAACAAACCCTAAAGGTGATGTCTGGTTGTACAGTGAAAAGACATGGTAGCAATACGAACTTTACATCTGACTATATGCTTAAAGGTGCTATATACGAGAATCTAAACACGAATATAGCAGCAAAATGCTATTTGTAATGCAAAGAGATAGTGGAGTAATGGTGTCCTGAGCAGAGAATGAATTCACACTTACCCTGTTCTTTGTCTTGGAAGCTGGTCCAGCGGTGTGTGTGTATGTTAGTGCATCACGTGTGCATGTTAGTGCATGTGAGGTAGCTAGTGTTAGCAGGATAGCAAACAAGCTAGTAATTACGTTACATGGATTTAGGTCACTTGGAAGGTCGAAGTAATGGCTCCTTACCGAGCTGAATACGTAACTAATGTTTATAAAATAGCTCCATACTGTAAAAATCAATATTCCCACCAAATGAAAGAATGTGAAGAGAGAGGGAGCAAGGAAGGGGGAATAAGAAGGCTGAGTTGTTTTGGTTTGGTCTGAGACGCTGATGCTGAATATCGTATATAGCACCTTTAATTTGCTATCAGTGCTAAAATTATCAGAAGTAAAATCACGTAAAATGTGCTTTTTCATGGGTGTAGAGAATTGCCCTTGGCAAATCTATTCAAAATGGTGCATATTTAGGTTTTATGCCACCAGTAGTAGTCAGGTAGATCAGGCACTTCATATACATCATACTCAGTCCTTGTAGTGGTCAAGAGTTGCCCTTTGTAATGCTGTTAGATATTGACTGGCAGGCTTACTGTGAACTGGTTCTTAGGTGCAGAAGCCATCATTAAAAAGTTGCAACTAAAATGATGAGTAAAAGGATGAAACTTCCCACGCCACACATGGCAAGGTACATGATTTTCTGTGAACAAAGATGAAGAGAAAAAGGAACAATAATAAGAAAGAGGAATAAGCATCTTCAGATCAATTCTTAAACAAGGTTGTTGCTTGCTAAACGGGTCAATAATATCAATCAGATAAGATGAATTAAGATAAAAATGCTAAGATCTTTGTAGACAAAAAGGCTCACTGGTACAGCTAAGAGTTGGATAAAGATACCAATACAACAAATCTAACAGGGACTCTAATAAAATAGGACATGTTAAAGTCAATACTACAGTTTCCTCCCAATGCCATAACTCACCTGCAAGACTTGCTTGGGGGGAAAAAAAAACAAGACACTTTTGACTACTAAAATATGTTTTCAATAGTACACTTGTGAAATGTTCATTTATGAAAGGGAGTGAAAAATCATTTTAATCTCTTCATTTGATTAGTAAGTCTGAGAAGCACAGCTGAATGAATGGAAGAATGGGATCAATGAATTAATGAATGGATGATGTTAAGTGTTGTTACCTCGGTAAATGATCAGAGTAGGCATCAAACAGGTGGTTTGGTTAGTCCAACAGATAGGCCAACAGTTAGTGCGATGACAGCAAACAGGATCAACAGAGCAAAGGCAAGGATAATGTAATTCTGCCAAGTAAAGAAAATGTATTTTTTTGAACCTCCCCCTAAAAGTAAGACTGGAGACAGACACAGTTTCAAGTGGTTGTCCTTACTGACCATTCTTGCGATTGAACAAATTATTTTGTACATTTAATAATTCATTATGAGCTACAATAATGAACTTCTACCAAATCTTCAATCCATTTCCACCGATGAATAAAAGTTCTCAATTGGGCTTTAGTATTCTCATTTGAAATCTAGAAATATGCTAATATTTGGGTTAAACAATAATAATTCATTAGCTTCTACAAGCAAAGCATTTCCCCTGGTAATTAAACCAATCTGTGTCATTCAACACCAAGTATAGTGACCAGAGGTTAGGAAAGAACACATACCCTCCGGGACTTTCTCTGGTACCTCACTGCTTTTTTGGTCTCTTCTTTTGCACGCCCAATGTACTCAGCTGCATTGGAAATGTTGTTCACAATATTGTTGACCATATCCCCCTTTTGAATCAGAATGAAAATGCTTTAGCAAATAGGATAAATGTACATGCATTTTGTCTTGTTGCATCGCAGTACACAATTATGGGCAATGTACAGCCCAGAGTTTAAAACTAAACACAAGACCAATGTGTATTAGGACAACTGGATACTATACACATAACACTCAAAATGGGATACAGCTCTTAACAGCATATGTCACCATGTATCTGTGATGTTAATTCATAAGAGACAGAAATACCAGAATGAAGTTAAAAACTACTTTGGCCTTGCCCCTTTTCCCAAATAGGTCAATGTATAGAAACTGTTGTTACCTGAGTCTCTACCAACATTGCCATGTCCATGAACATAGTATGGAGCTCTCTGATGCTGGATTCCAGACGAATGATGTCCTGGTGCCGTGACTCTATCTCATTCAAGGCCTGTCGCGTGATCTGCGAGTCAGAAATGATCTGAAAAGACAGAGGAAAGAGACTGTGACTGAGGGAAGGTAAATGCATGACAAGGAACTAACTTCCTACCGTGATGTTAGAGATTCACACAAGGGCTCTGAATTTAGGTTTAGACTTTATTCAATGTTATATTTTTATCAGACCAATTATTCCTGATAGGTGGGTTTCTAATTTTCAAATGATCAGATAATTTGCCCCAGATCTGATAAAAGCCTAGTGCCACGGGTTCTCCCAATCTTGGCACCTAATGGGATGTCATTCCACTCTTAGCCACCAGAGAACACTAGTATCTCTGAACACTGGTAGGAGAAAACAAGGTTGAACTTACATCAGATGTGAAGATAGAAGGGTTTCCACTCTCTAGCATGTCCTCCAACTCCTCATTGGTGGTAACTCGTCCAGCTGAAATAGCAAATGATGCAATTCTATTGTAATGAATTGAATATATCTTAAATTAATCTGTTACTTATAAATTAAAACCAGTAATAGCACTATAAGGTGAGGATAAAAAGTGTTTCCTCTACTACTACTTTCAGCTGCTCCTGTTAGGGGTCACCAAAGCATATAATCTGTCCCCATCTCTTCCTGTCCTCTGAATCTTGCTGTCACACCAGCCACCTGCTTATCCTCTTTCGTCACATCATAAACCTCCTGTTTGGCCTTCCTCTTCTCTTGCCTGCCAGCTCCATATTCAGCATCCTTCTCCCAGTATACCAGCATCTCTCCTCCACCCGTGTCCAATGTGTGGAGGAGAGATGCTCAATCTCGCTCAATCTTGCCTCTTGTTTCCAAACCGTCCAACCTGAGCTGTTCCTCTAACATACTAGTTTCTAATCCTGTCCTTCATCACTACCAACGAAATCTTAGAATTTTCAACTGCAACTATCCCTTCACTTATTCATAGACAAGCCTCCGTCTTTAAGGGTAGGTAAAGTGGATGATAACTTTTGTGTTGATCAAGGACAAGCCTGTACTGATGGGTATTAGCTGAAGGCAATAGTGTCATGTTTGGTCAACAACTTCCTTATTCAACGCTCCTCTAAAATCCCCCTAAATCTTTCCTAATGGAACTATTTAAGTTAAAAGTTACATGTATCCTCTAAAATCACTCGACTCCTGTTTTGCCCTTAACACACCAACAACGTGAGCACAGACAACAAGCACAGCCATTCATGTGACCACGTCAGAGAAAGGCCGGCCCGTGTTACGGCGGCCCCTGAGCTCGTGGTCCGTTTCCCCAGCAACACAAACACAGCCAGGCATCTCTGGTGTCAGACTCGTCTGTTTGCAGCGAGCAAGAGCAGACTCTCATTAATGTCGGCCTTTGGGACTGTGTGGGGAAAAGTCCTATTTTTACTACCCACCTCATTACTGGCGTGTGCATAATGCTGTTTCCTATCCCTGCGTTTGCATAACCTTGCTGCCATTTCACACCATTGAAGCTGGATGTTGCTTTTGTTCATGTTGCATTGTGACCTTTAGACACCTTTGTTCCCTTAAAGTGCTCTGGATGCAAAGACAAATATAATCTGAGAAAGAAAACAAAGAAAGCTGCACGAGGGAGGGACAAAAATATCAAATAAACCAGCATCCTGAAAAGAGCTGAAACTGTCTCCCTAGCTGGTGACTTGTTATCAATTGGTTTGGTGTCAAGAGGGAGAGAGAGGAAACCTTGAGGCGTGGCTGGTTTCCTGGTTCCTGTCCAAGTATTATTTAGAACATAATTTTTCTCTCACTTTAATCTGACTTTAAGAGATTTTTTTATACCCAGAATTTACATTATGAGCATGCTGTAGTCATAACTGGTGCCATTTTTTTAAATGCATTTTAAAACAATGCTCCCTCTGTGATATATCACAACCAAACTGGTTTACAAGGACTGAAAGTATATATGCTGTGCACGTCATCTACACCTCTTTTTTATTATGAAATAGTTTCAGAGTGAAATATGTGACTGAGTCAAATAACATTTTTACAAGGAAAGATTACAGAATGTGAAAGGGTCTGGCAAAACCACTCTCTCATATCTCACATAGACCACTGCCTTATTTGTCACTCACTTATTTCCAGCTGTCTCTGGATCCGTCCTTTGCTCTTTTCCCTAAAGGACACTTGAGTCTCATTGTACTGAGTCATGACCTCCACAAACTTCCTGGACAGAACTGTGTGCTGGGAATGAGAAATAACACAAAGTTGGGTCAGAAAAGAAACCCGTTTCTTTAAAAGAAAGGTATTACAGTGAGAAAGAGAGGTTCATTTTAATAATATAATAATATGAATTATCATTATTAAAACCATTTCTTTAAAAGAAAGGTATTACAGTGAGAAAGAGAGGTTCATTTTTTTTGTCATGATTAATCCCCATGTTGTGGGGTTGGACACAGACTTACATAGAGCATCTCACAGTGAAATATCTATGATCATATGCTAATTTGTTACCGTAGTTACTAATTAGAAGGGGTGTCCAGTGGCTCAGTGATAGAGCGCACCCACTCGTGTGCTTCAGAAACTGACGAGGCCGATGTTACGGGTTTGAACCCACCGCAGGGCATCAGGTAGGGCATCTGACCTAAATCCCCCAAACTACATCTATGTCTATGTCCACACCCACAATATGGTGACTAAACGTGACATGTAAAAAGGACCTCTCTCATTAACAATTAGATCACTGTATAACTTTAATGATTCAACAGTCTATTTATACAGGCACGACTGGGATGGCCAAATTCAGCTAAAACTTCATTCTGCTCCTTCATCTTATCTCTGATAAATTATTGGGAAAAAAATGAAGAGAATTGGTATTTGCCAGATTCCCAGTAAAGATTCCCTGTTTACAAAATAAACTAATGAATTAATATATCATTCCCCTTTCCTCTAGTCATCCCCTGTGCCCTGCATGGCTGCATCTGTGAGAAACTAACAGCTATTATGTATGTTTTCTGACCTGTGTTTTCTGGATTCTGTAGTCCACTGAGGTCCTATTAGCACTGTCATCCTTAGGAAAACTTTGCTCCATAGCTTCAGGGGACAGATGCAATACAAGCGGAAATAACGTAGTAGGACAGAGAGAAAGATCAAAGTGAATACATAGGTCGAGCCTGGTTAATTTGATTGCTTAATGAATAAGTCAGTCTGTCTGAATGATGAATAATTCAGACAGAAAAACCTCTTTGAGGAACTTTCTCAGTGCGGCGTTGCAGCACAAGCTCTTGGTTTGACTTACATTTGAGTTTAGCTCGCACAACGTTGGCGTTCCCTTTGATATCATGAGTCAACGTGTCCAGTTCACCCTTTGTCCCTTGGTAAAAATAGACAAAAATGAGATCGGAAACACGTCAAGCCAGGGTTGGTGTGAGGGAAAAATATTGTCATCTATCAAATCAATCTGGTTCTGCCCCATGTAAATATTGGATTTGAGATTCAGCTTGTAACTAGGCAACAGCCGTGCGATAATGCCACAGCTCACAAAGCACAAGTCTGTTGTTTTATTGCTTTAGTGGACATATTTCTGCATTATGGTGTTCATTAAAATCATGTTTGATGGTTTACACATTCTGTTAGCATGTTCACTGAAACAGCATGTGTTCCTTATAGTCTTGTGGGAAAACTGAAGATACTTTGCCACATTTAACTGAAGGGTCTTTGTCTTGGCAGGGTCTTGACAGGCTCCTAGGGCCCTGTATGCTTCAACGCTGGATTAGCTTTTCTCTGAACAAGGCAAGCAATTGATTCTCGTTGCTGCAGCACCAAAGCATGAACTGCTTCTAAGTAAACATAGTGTGAACAAACTTAATATGGTCGAAACAGGACTAGTCACACTCCAAACCTTGGCTGGCCTTGGAGGATTTGTTAAACCTGACTCTAAAGGTCTCCGAGCATTTACAAATATAGGAGGATATTGGAGTAAAGTTTTTGTTGTATCAAGTGAAATGTTTCTCAGTTAATGGTATGATTGTACCTATATCTTGATGTCTGGAGATGAACCTGTGTTCTAATGCACAGGTTGTGAAAGTGGATTTTCTTAAATAGGGTAAAATTGATCTATCCATCTATACGGAAAACTTCAGATTGACAAAAACAATGGATACCCTTTCATATGTTATTAGTATAAAACAGTGTAAATTGGTATGTCACTATTGAAATTGATATAGTACTTATCACTTATTAAGCATTGGGCATAATTATTATCTAGATAGTAAAAGATATCTAGAATTTTGAAAATCGTGAATATGGTATAAAGTACAGTAAATGATTGATTGTCACATAGTTCAGTTCATCAGTATAGAACAAAGCATCCCTATCTGTCGTTCATGTGGACTTAGGGGACCAACTCACTATCATCTGGATTGGGTGCAGACAGAATCATGCTGTGTATCTTTCTCACTTCTCCCACTTGGTAGGAGATCTTGTCAATGAGTCCCCTGACCTCTTCCACCTGAGTCAATAAAGCAGACAATCAATGGGTCTTATTGGACTGTTCCCGTTTCCATCTCCAAGCCATCCCTGAGTGATGTGACTCACCCTTCTGAAAAAGCCCTCCATGAAGCCGTCTCTGTCTTGGTGGACGACGGCATCCTCCTCTCCTTGAGTCCTGCTCTACACAGGGGGATTTGAAAAAGCACTACGTTGGCGTATGGCGACCCTGGGACACCTTTAACAGTCAATAGTGGAACAAAACAAAACCCATCACATCGCTCAACGAAGCTATTGTGGAGACGAGGTTTAACTTACAGCAGTTAACTCTCCCAGTCGATCCTTCATTTTAGCAAGACGTCCTTCTTCGAGAAATTATTTCTAGCAACACACCCGATGGGTCATCCTGCTGTCCTCCATGTATGTAGGTCTAGGTACACCGCGTCTGGGCACCGTATTTTGGACGGCGGATAAGACATCAGTTCGGCTGGAAAAGAGTTTAAAAGCAAATAATTGACTCGTTGAAGATGTATTTAAAACCGAGTAGTTGTAGTGGGGAAGTTATCTTGAGTTATTTGTGCCAGCGTTCTTACCGATAACACGTAGGGCTCCATGGCACAACCTCAACTTCAACCGCTCGACTCCACTTTAGGATACGCCCCTTCTCCTCCTTCACACGGACTTTCACTGTCACATGTGGCGAGCAGGACAACAATTTCTGATATGCCAGAAATGATAAAATCCATTTTTTTACATCAGCTACGTCTTGTGTTTGCCAAGCACTGTTAGCGAATCCATCACTTTTTGTCAAGAGAAGTTTTGATCAGTTAAGAGTGTGCACGTCTTGGTGGCCGTACACTATTTGACCACATCGTGGCGCTGTGTACCACACGATGCAAAACAACACGCCTGACGTGGAGATCCAAGCACAGGATGGAGCAGCTGGGGTGCTTCAGGTATCACTCTTCCCTGATCACCTGGACTCCTGGTCCGTTCAGATTCACCGTGTTGCCTTATCAGCCGACAAGACAACACAGTGACGAGAACACAATACGCTGATGAACATGGCATGGTGAATAATTAGTCGAGTAAATCTGGGTGTCACGGCTTTTGGAAACGATGTTGGAGATGGGTAGGATTCCTGTCTTAAAAGCATCAAAGCACGGACAAGGACACATGGGTCATTGCATTTGAGGTTCTCTGAGTGTCTGCATTCCTACAGCCACTACGCCCCAGCATCAGATCACGGTCGCCCTCGTAAAGAGGCGTTCGCTCCTTGACGGCACAGGGTGTTGTCCTGTAACTCGATCCCACACTCCAGGATGACTGAGGACATTTCATATTGTCCCGTTTAGAAAACAATCTGAGTCGCATTATAAGTGCGACCATTATCAGTACGCAGTATCTGATCTCACTTGCGAGGGCGCACAAACGCCAATTACGCCCAAATGAGTTGTGCCATTTACGCACGGCTTTTACGCCCCTCCTCAGATGGGTCCAATAATGACTTCACGTTCTTAATTCCCACGTTCAATCGAACAGCCCAGTGCGACTTCGTCCAACCCGTTGATATATCGAGAG
>OMLC01000661.1:1694-16745 GCA_900302585.1 Regalecus glesne
GAATGATCTTGACATAAATCTGGAAAGCATCACATCTTAATTTCTTTATATTGGTTCAGACTGTATTAAAACAGCTTTCACATCCATCCATCCATCCATCCATCCATCCATCGTCAACCGCTTATCCGAAATCGGATCGCAGGGGAACTGGAGCCCATCTCTGTTCTCATTGGGCGAAAGGCGGGGTACATCCTGTATAGGTCACCAGTCTATCACAGGGCAGAGCAGTTAGGGGGAACCGTGTCTTGCTCAAGGACACCACAACAGGCTTCTCTGCAGGATTGGGGATCGAACCTGCAACCTTCCGATCACCAGGCGACCGCTCTATCCACTGAGCCATGCCGCCCCCTACATGTTATCATAATAGACTCAAAGTTGAAATGGCAAATATTCTAGTCCTCATCAAATATTCTGTTCATCAAGATGGCACTGCAGATGGCAGCCATGGTTACACACTCTCTCTTACCTTTTGTGTTTTTATTCATTTGTTTAGTTTCCAGCACCCACTCACTGATCACAGACACCAGATAAGAACTTCTAAGCCTCCAACTGTCAACTGGACAAATTGAACAGCTTTTTTTCAAATGTGAGATGGATAATGACGTGTAAGATATCATATGGTTGCCTTCCAGAATCTCAATCTGCAATAGATATAATATCTTGAACAGTTGCAATACAATATCCTACATTACTCCTATATATATCACCATACATTTATCTTCTCTATCGGCTTGTTCCCTGTTTTGCATGGGCCCCCGCAGAGATTTTAGAGTTTCACTTAGTATCCTGTGAGGGCAAAACATCAGTAGTGGCTGTTGTTAACCCAGCCCTGGACTAAGCTAGTAAGGTTCTTGTCAATCTCCATACTGATTTGTGTAAAATTTTACAGTGGATGCCCTTTTTGACACAACCACTA
Organism: Regalecus glesne; assembly: GCA_900302585.1. Lineage (NCBI taxonomy): Eukaryota > Metazoa > Chordata > Actinopteri > Lampriformes > Regalecidae > Regalecus > Regalecus glesne. The sequence continues at coordinate 2,611 of OMLC01000661.1, forward strand.
ACCCTATGAGGGGGGGGTGTAATGCATTGGATGGCATCCCAGTAATCGGGGAATCGCGCCTATGCCTGTCACCATTTCATACATTAATAGTAGGTACAATTCAGGAATTTCACTCAATTTTCCCAAACATAAAACTCATATAGCTACTAAGCTGCATTGTCTGTGGTAACGCAACACAATTCAGTTAGTTACTCTGGATGACAATATGCACAAACATCAGTACAGCAATGGGTCAACAGATGTCAGCAAATCCTCTTTTATGTCTATTGGAAATGTCCTCGACTTAAAAATAGGATGAAGTGATGCAATCACTTTTAATGCTGGAGGAAAGCTATCATGCTAAAGTGGGTCAGAGAGACCCACCTTCTACTTGCATGAGGATATCTCTGATTTTAGAAGTTATGACACTTTCAGAGTATCTCGATGATTGCTCAATAATCCAGGTATGGAAATCACAAAAAGAGGTGAATCAGTTCAACTAGATCAGAAGTTTCAGATAATTGAGAAATTGAAAATGTAGACCATTGGTGAATGAGAGTAATTTCAGAGTAGGCATTAATACCATTCAATATGAACAGACCTAAACAACTGACTTAAGTGCTGTTCAGTGTCTCAATGTTTTAAAAAAAATACCTCTTCGGTCCAACAAATGATGTAAATAAAATTCTGAGATCTCAGTACAGGGGAAAAAAAACGTTTTCTCATTTTAACCCCATGGAAACAGTGCAAAGAATTACAATTACCCTAACCCTGTTCACAGTGACCAAGACAGCAAAGATGACAGTCTTAATCCTAATGAATGGTGGATTCCTAGTCTAACAGCATCTTTCCAGGGGGGGGCAGCATATGCACCAGTATGCAAGTCAAGACAGTTATCAACTCTCCCATTCCCCGTTTCTACTGTCAACTACATTAGCATTTGAATAGTTTATAACAGCAAGTGACAATTCAAGCTGGTTCAGCTTCTATCGTCATTTACAATTGTGTCCAACTAAACATATTAATATCATTCATTTTAAATTTCTCAAACAAAACAACGGCTAACTGCAACCAAATTACGGCGTATAAAGCTTTGCTAATGTTAAACGAGAAACACCTGCGATGGAGTTTCAGTTAGCACTTAGCAGTACTAGCTTGGACTATGAACTGTACCGTCGGTTTGACTGATAGTCAGTTTATTAGCCAACTATGACACTTCTGTAACTGTTATGCCTCACACTGTAGATGTTTTTGGTTAAAAAAAAGTGATATAACCACATCCTAGCTGTTTTTAACAACTTTTCTACACTGGTTCACACACACACGGAATTAACCTGGCAGAGAAATCGACTCCCGTCAACTTGTATGGACTCACCAGGACGATCAGGACACAAAGAAAAAAGTCCATATAACGCTCAAAAATCCTGCACCTCTTGATTTGTGACTCTAAACCCTTATTATTCTCCGTCTTTCATAAAGATTATCGAACTCAAAGCTGTCCATTTGTTTCAAGTCTCAGCTGCCAAGCGGCCACCCTCTTCTTCACTGGACTCCAGAGGGGGAAAAAAACAGGGGCGAGAAGTACTTATGGTCTTGCGCCATCGTGTGGCAATCTTAGGTAGTGTCTCCAAATTACTAACTGCAACCCCCCCAAATAAATAAAATAAAATAGATAAATAGGGAGCTTCCCAATTATGTCTATGAATTTACCCAGGGTTACAGGTACACGCCAACAGCTTCAAAAGAGCCTTGGCTAGTCTGTGGGAGTTCTTTGTGACCAGGCCAAGGTTGACAGGCCAAATTAAGGCTCAACCTGAAAAGTGAAACCTATTCCAGAGGGGGACAGCATTCTTTGGGCATGTGGTCAGTGTCATAGGGGGTCATCTCTGACATGGAAAAAATGGCTGGAATCAGAGATTAGCCCACACCGACTACAATCAGTGAGTTTAGAACTTCCTGGGCCTGCCCCCCTATGACTGTCGGTTTGTGGACTAACCCTGTAGTCAAATCAGGAACTACAGCCCCATGAGGAAGTGGATGCAGTGAAAGAGGGAGGGTGACCAGTGTGGGTGGAGGTGTTGGCATTGGGGCCTGAGAAGAAAGAATGTCCACTATTCCCATTTGAGCACTCTCGATCTCCACAAAAGGATGGTGTATTGTTTGGGGCTCTGCAGGTGGTTGTAGGTAAGATAAGAATGACATCACTTCAACCCAAGAGCTCTGGGCTGGTTGAGCCTTTCAACCATACCCTGGTGACTCAGCCACCTATCCTGACCAGCCAACACCAACAAGACCAGGACCGTCAGCTCCCTCTGGTCTGTGGCCCTGCCAGACTGCTCAGCAGTTCTGTGGCAGTCATGTTAAGGTGGAATCTCCAGTTGCTTGTGGACCTGGTATTTGAGGCTCTGACTGAACCAGATTGCCAGGGGTATCGGGTCTATTATTGACAGCTGATGGACTGCCCATGGGTGATCCATGATTATACCCACCAAAACCCAGGCCGGCTCAGTCAGAAGAGGGCTTATGACACTCATTGGTACTGTTCTGTCCTGCTTGTACAAAAGAGGTGTTCCCCGGAGCTGTACAGAAAATGGCCTACGGTGGTATACAAGCTGCACATAATCCCCGCTAATGAGGACAAGGCCAAGTATGGAACCCAAGGCCGTGATGGTGCACACAAAGGGAAAACTTCACCCAAACACCAATGACCAGTTCATCAACACCACCAACTGGGACATTTGGCAGACTGTGTTGGGTCAACAGGGGGGACTGACGCCTCAAGCGAGGGCTGCATAGTGATCCAGGAATGGGTCACAGTGTTATTGAGCTTGTTCTGCACAATAAGTTATGGGGGTGGGAAATGGTTGAATTATGTTGCATTTTTTGTGTTTGAATGTGAGATTCATGTTGGAATGTGTAGTTTGGGGTTTCGATTCAGACTAAGTACGAGGTTTTTTACTGAATGAGTGACCATGCCTTGGACTACCATCCCCTTTTGTGACGTTGATTCTCTGTTCATTGGAAGTGCTGTTGTAAATAATATCCACACCTCGTTGGTGTATGCGAAAGTTTGGCATTAAAATGGAAACTCATCTTTGGTCATTAATTGGTTCGCGGCTTCGCTCGCCTCAAAATGAAATGTCTTTCTCACAGACACATATGTGCACACACAAATATAAATGCATACACACACTAATAAAAAAGATTTTATTTGTTTTGTCAAAGTCTGGTTACCAGACAAAACATACAAAAATTAACACCATTCAGTTTCAACCGCATATACATTTCTGTGCAATTCTTGAACAAATACACAAGTATACTAGCCACCTACTGTCCAGTAGAAGAAATGTCATTCAGGTCAGAACAAGAGAGACCAACAACATAAATATCTGAATTCCAGGGGGTTAAGTATTTAATTTATACACAACAGCTTTAAAGTCAAAGAAAATGAACAGCAAATTTCCACTTGGCAAACTGAAAACCTTTACCATCCCAATCAGTGGAACATCCAGCTCTTCCGCCAAATCATATATTTGTATGTATTCAACATGAGAACATTGATTAAAGTCCTATTAATATCCTGTGACACCGTCTGGTTTCCATTCCTCATTGGCTCAGCTAGAACTGGGGTTGATGACGTTAGTACATTGAGGCTCACAAAATGACCCAAAGCGCCCATAGATGTCTTTGGCTCGGACGGCGAAGTGGTAGGTGGAGCCAGACTGGAACTGAGTGAGGGTGCAGGCCATAGGCAGAGGAAGGGCCTTTACCTCCCCGATCTTCTTCCAGTGTTGCTGCACTGTATTGTTTGAATTTGAGTTGTCCTGGTGGAAAGCGTAAAGGTGATAGCTGTCAACAGGCGCACAGGATCGGTCTGTTTCTGCCACACACCAGGATAGCACTATACCAGTCTGGCTTGGCACCAGCTTCAGCTGAGGCTGCTGAGGGGGTGAGGTCTGGGCGGCCTCTGGGGGTAGACGAACTGGGGGTGGGGGTGCAGAGGGCAGAGGGGGTAGAGCACTAGGGGCGGCCCGAGTCGGTGTCGTAGAGGGCCCGGCACGAGATTTCCCTGGCGAGTCCTGTGAGAGGGGATAGCAATGTGAGAAGGAAAAATAGATCAGCTCTATTCAAGAACCTCTCAAAACAATTTGATATTTGTATATGAATGTCTGTGTAGACATTTTCTAAAATTGATGTGCTTCCCTTGACAGACTTCAAATTTCAAAATTAACACATAAAATAGGAATCTGTCAAATTGCTGAATAAGAAAGCAATTTTGCTGAGGAGTTAAATTCAACATGAGTGATTCAGCCCAAGCGGCAGAAAATTAAACAAAAGGGATAAAATGAATAGCTTCTTCCTTAAATTTTACAGGGTTAGTTTGTATAAAATGTGAGTCTAGGATAGATCCCAAAGTAAAAAGATTTACACTTTATCAAAAACGGAGCTTTGTACACTTTTAAAATTCAGAAGAGAAAACATTTGACTTCAGTGTTAAAATGCAACTTTTTAAATTGTACCACTGGAGGGCGGTGGTGGATTGTCAGTTGAGGATTGGTTGCAGAGTTCTGATTGCTTTGTGGAGACGACCTTGCCACAAGACCTAAAGACATAGGACAAAATAAAAATTAAAAACTCCACCCCATTCAATCAAAAAGAAAAGAGCACATTTCAGATTTGAGGGTATATCTTGTTGTTTATACCAGGTGGGTGATAATCATTTTCAGAACCTAGCCTGCAATCGTTTACCTGACGGCACCACTACAGTGTTCCTCTTAAGTGAAGTTATTTTTTGTCATTGTCAAAATTGATGGGACTTGTAAACCTCAGGCTATAACATGATGGCATATGCCAACTATACCAGTTTTACTTAAAAAATGTACCTCACTATAGTGAATGGTTAGGAAGAGCCGTGGTAGCTCAGCGTTGGAGCACGCAGTTCAGGAAGTGGCAATCAAGGCATTGCAGGCTTGATCCTGTCCCAGCAAGAGAATCCAGCCTTTATACTACATGCTCCATCTAGATCTGTGTCCAACCCTACAATGTGGGGACTAACTGTTATTACTTCATGCACTGTTCCAGTTGTTGAATGCAGTCAAGTGAATCCATGAGGCTCTGTGCCATGTCGGCTTGTTCATTTTTTACTTTGGCATAACCCTTGTGTAGTCAGTCTCCTCTTCAATTTCACATTTGACTGTATGGCCTTGTTTTGTTGTCTCAACTCCATGTCAAGAGAGAAAATCCCTGAAGTCCGTTGGAATAGGCTCAAAGGAGAGTTGCAGTTCCTTACAATTAAGTTCCAGTATAAGCTGGCCACCCATAGCCATCTTTTTTTACACGTTAAATGTTGTTCTTATGCTTGCGTTCTTTATTTTGCTTTTTCCGGCTGCCATAAGTTTTGTTTCCTGGCAAGGTTGTGTGAAAAATAGATTTTAAACCTTAGCACATCAAAATATTTCCAATATGGTTGTAAATATGTGTAAAATAAGTTAAATATATGAGAGTTGTTATGCAATACGTCTACTCCAGTGGACGTCGAGGTCCCATGGGGACTAATCCTGACACATAAAATGGAAAATTGACTTGTCTTTGGCTGTAGAGAAAAAAAACTGATGGAAATAACACTAATAAATTATTTTGACCATAAATACCATATAAAGTCCCCTTTCAGATGGCACTGAATGCAGCATTAATTAATTTGTATAAGCTCTTACTTTGATTAGCCAAAACAGTGCCTTACTCTGATGTTAAAAATGGTGTACCCCAGGGCTCAATTCTTGGCCCTCTACTTTTTTCTCTTTATATTTCACTTCTTGGCCAAATTACAATAGATTTCCATTTCTATGCAGGTGATTCTCAACTGTATGTACAAGGGCTGATGATTGTACCCCATCAACTAGTCTGTAGGCCTGCTTGGCTGTCACTAAATCTCCTGCTTTTAATTTCAGATGAAACAGATCCTGGTCCTGCTAAACACAGAGACTAATTTGATCAAGTATCAATAACAATCGACGACTCTGATTTTACTAAGTGTGTCAGCCAAAGGTTTTGACATTACATTTGATCCGAGCCCTTCCTTTGATAAGCACATACACATAAGTAAGAATTCATTTTTTCACTTCAGTAACATCTAAAATGTGGTCTTGCCCATCTATGACGGATGCAGAGACTCCATTACATGCCTTTTTTTACATCCAGATTTGATTATTGTAATGTTATGTTTTCAGGTCTATCACAAGCTAGTCCTAAAAACATTCAGATGTTTCAAAATGCTGGACAAAATGCTGCACACGGACCTAAATGGAACATGGAGTATAAAGGCTGGACGTGCTTCCTGATGTCCTGCGGTAAGTTTGAATCCACGGTATCTGGCTTGTCCGTTTCCGAAGTGCACACTCTACGACTGAGTTACCTTGCCCCTCATTCGATGCAAAGGTCAACTATAGGACATTTTGATATTGTTACACCCACCGAGGCAAATTTGTAATTTGTGATAATGTACCAAAAAGTGTATCAATCAGAAATTGTGACCTTGTGCCACCTTCAAAGTTCTCACTAGATGGCTATGCTAGATGATTACCACCCTCCCAAGTCTTATTCAAACAGTCACTCTAGCATGATTGGTGTTATGCATTCAGTCTGAAATCACAATACCATTAACTCGTTTTAACATTACAAGCAAAGAAAGGGAAAATTATTGTTTTAATGACTTTATCATCTTTAGAAATAATATTCAGTCACCAGTTCTAATTTTTCTGAATTCATAATTTGACAATCAACATCTATCCAAAATGTGTCTGAGGAAATAACCCCTCAAATCTGCCTCATCTTTTTGTGTTAGAAGGGTTAAATGAAAGAAGCTCCTTTGTCTCCCTATCAGAATTTTGTGACCTCTGCAGTTGCTAGGAAGAAATTACTATGCGTTCCGCTGATTGGTGGACCAGCTATAATTTCTTAGTTGTCTGAACAATAATAAGTCAATGAGAAAAACTTAATGATAGTAAAATGACCAATAATCCTCTAAATGGGTGGCCTCTGTTATCGCTAATATTGACATGTTCCACCTGCTTCAGAGGACACAAATCAAAAGCTAGCAGGGCGATAGACCGATTAGCTAGCTAGTGTCTTCTTGCATGATGGAAACCGAGAATGACATTACCACTACAGAATTTACTATCCACATCGTTTTCAAGATTAACCCTTAATGAAAAGTTGAGAGTTATTTGGCAAGAGAAGACCTACACTAAGGTTAAATAAAATCATATCTAACGGGGCCGCTGTGACAACTTATTTTTGTTCTGGCCACTGTCGCCACTGTTTTAAGTGTGTTAAGGTTTATTTGAGAAAATGGTCACCATGCAAATTAACCAGTCAATCTGTAAATTTAACAACTCAGTCACTTTATGCACATTTACTGTAACATATATATTGAAGAGGCCGCTGTGCCAGCCTAATTTTTAATCAACAATATTGCTTTGTAGTGGTTCCAAAAATTCCATAACATTTTGTTGGTTTTGAGCGGTAGGAAGCAGTGGCTGCCAGCTGAAGTGTATATATGGCTTATGAGAGGATGCAATTATTTTAAAGAATTTGCTTTTGCTTTAGAAATTAGCTGTTTGTTGTTTTTTTTTGCTGTTCTATGTGCTTGCCTGTTACATTGCTAAGGCTGAACTAGCATTTTCATGTTTTTTACAAAGCTGGGTTTGTTGTAGGTAACTTATACAGTACTATAGGAGAGGACAGAGTAAGATGGGCTGGTAGCTTGCTTTATTTTGCCAACAAGGAAAAGGGGTTCTGAGACTTAAGGCTTGACGAATGGGTCACTACCGATATCATAAAACCTTTCCCTTTATACTCATTCCATGCAACCCCTAATAAACACGCACACACCAACATTATAAAAAAAATGGGAGGCCTTACTGTTGGTTACGCTGACCACTGGCTGAGGACGCTGAGCAACTGAAGGCATTGGTACATTCGCGTTTTTCACCCCAGTTACTACAGAGAGCATAAAGCACAATCAGAACATGGAGCTAGGTTATTGTCAAATTGCATCTAGAAAAGTGACGATCATGAGATAAATATTCGCAGAAGAATAAGGGAAAAATACTTTTGTCTAAATGTTTTACCTTGTACATCATCATCATCCTCGGTGAGGTCAATGATGGAGCCTTTGGGGCGTGTCACTTGGGCAGTGGTTTTGGATGGAGTAGACCCTGTAGCTTGGTTGTCTGGGGAAATCAAAGGACCAAAAGAACTGCATTTTAGTCACAAAATAACACCTTCTTACTGTTGATTTCAGTTCGATAGCAAGTCATTGACAATGGGGTTTATGTTAAATCTTTTTAGATGGTGGGTTGCATCAGGCGTTGAAGTCAGAATAGGCAATACAAATCAAGCATATTCATTTTATATAATTCCAGATGGATCTTAATGATTGAAGATAAAGAGAGGAGTGCTTGTAGGTGATCAAAAGTTTTGTCTGGGCAGAAGACAATGAAAAATGCTGGTGTCAGGGATGTGTCAGTATTAATTGGTTAAAATATCTTTCTAGACATTTGTTAAATTATTTTGAGTTCAGTTGAGTTCAGTTCAGTTGGCTTCACAGTGTATGGCAGATGTAATCCACAGTAGCATAGACTGAGGGTATACAAGCACATCGGCCAATGACTTGACTGATATTCACCCTCTCTAGTGAGGTCTTGTTGGACCCGTAACATGTTTGTGGTGGATTGTTGGTAGAGCATGTGCCTCCAAGATGGCCGTAGCCGGTTCAATCCCACCATGGGGCCTCAGGACAAGAGCATCCAGCCTCAACTCCCCAAGCTTGGTAAATGTGAGGCATTTATTACAAAAAGCTTTGAGGGTTTAACAGACAAGAAAAATTCAATATAAAAATAACTCCATTTACTATCAGTCTTCTCAGACAAAGAGCTCTCAATGCACCTCGAGAAAAGCTTTGGGATGCTTACATTGTTTACACCTGACTATATCCTCGCTTGTGGTGTGCTAACTCTCAAATGTATATTATTTTGGACAAAAGTGTCCACAGAATGAAATTGCAGTATTGTAACCCAAGTAATTAGCTATCAATGTGAACTGAACGGGGAGGTAGCACAGGTAATCTGTCAGTGGGCACGACCCTGTCAAGGTCGTCTAACCCGCATGCTTGCTGCCAGGGTTGAATTGTCTTGCAGTTTTTCTATGTGATGCACAGTGTCCCCCTACAAAACAGATAAGACTGCTCCTTTCCGTGAGCTAGTTATGTTATTGAGTAGTTGTAGGATATTTCTTTCAATATTTTTAGAAAATATATGTTGATATGTTGCCTACAGCCTATTGAGAAAATATACTTGTACCAGCAGGGACACAGTAGTGCACAGAAGCCGTTTCCATGGTTACCATATGTAGAGCTCTTTGACATATACTTGTAGAGTGCTTGTCTGCCTGTCTGTTCACATACAGAGTGCAATAAGACAATATGGATACGAGAAAATGCATGTATGCAGGCGGAGCGTCGTTTGAAAAGACCATAAGCCTTAAATGAAACCTGAAGAACAATCCATCTACTTTTGGCTATAGAAGAAAAATGTGTTGTCTTCTGCCACAGAAGATAACAGATATGCATATTCTGAAGTAATAGTTCCAAACTTTAATTTATATTCAGATTCTACACGTACTTTTTTTTAACGTATCCCCCTTTTACCCAACCGAATTCCTTAAGTTGCCTAGAATGTCAACAGGAAGGAGGAAGCCATAGCATGTGTCTCCTCCAAGTCACGTGACGATCAATCATCGCGATTTCACACGTCACAGTCTCACAAGGAAAGCACAGTGCTCGGGCATCGCAGAATCAAGCGAGGGTAGTTTCCGTTCACTTCACCGCGACTGCCTGGACGACCCAGAGGGGGACACTAGCGAACCTAGAATCCTTTATCCAACCCAACCCTTATACCCATGTGAGGCTTAGCCAATTAGGCCCCACTAAACTATGGACCTCTGGCTGTGGTTGGAAACAGCGCGGTTGGGATTTGAACACCCAGATGCATGACGCAGAGATGCGCTTAACATCACCTTAACCTCCTATGCCACCAGACGCCCCACGTTAAAGCTTTTTAATTGGTAGACTAATGAGTAAAATATTATTAGCAGTCAGTCAGTCCCAAGATTTTACTTCTTTTGTGAGGAGCTGCTAATGATCCCTGTAGACATTGAGGAAATGAGTTGAGCTAAGCTAAACTCACTGTTCAAGATACCTTCAAACTGTATACAGATATCAAAAAGGTATCTAAAGTTGACCAAATTCCATGAATTTAAGATTTACAGTTAAGACCTTCAAAACTGAACTATCCATTTAGATTAGAAAATACTTTTCACACATACTTTTTGGCAATGGCTTGTCAGCGACTTCTCCCATAACTTTTAGCTCAATTTCCATGACCAAAGAAATAATTATTCCGAATGGCCACTGAGGTTTCTTCCTATTTTTTCTCTCTTAAAGGGGTTTTAGGGAGTCATTCCTTATCCGATGTGAGGGTCTAAGGACAGGATGTTGTGTTAATATTAAGTCCACTGTGGCAAATTGTTGATTTGTGATAATGGGCTATATACCAATACGATTGTCACGACTCGATTATGGTCTGAAGAGTGAGTGAAAGTGCATACCCATAAAATACAAATTTGTTTCGTTCTTTCACTACCTCATACCGTTTGCTACGATTCCCATTCCAAAAGTGAGCATAATTACTATTTGCAATACTGTTAGCAAAGGTTGTAGGGGGGTTTCACCCTCAACATTGTTTGGCCAAAGGAATCACAGGAAACGAGACAATACTAATTTGCTTTCTATTTGCACGACATAAGGCTAAACTAAGAGGGAATGTTTCATAGTCAGCAGGACTATCTACTGAAACACACTTACCTGTCTTTGAGGTCATAGATGTCCCTTGTGGGGGTACTGGAGCAGTGGAGCCTGTTGCTGCAGGCCCAGAGGCTGCCGGCGACGAGGTAGAAGCCATAGCTCCTGCTACCGAAACCAAATGAGCTGGGGACCTCGCTGTGGTGACTGAAACTCCAGCATTGGGTGTACCTATACCTCCAGGACCCCCCTGGTACACGGCGCGAGCTAGTGAAATTTGGGTGGGGGGGTTCTGACCATTGGAAGCTTGGAGCACTGGAACTGTTGTAGTTGCTTGCCCTGAGACAGCTGGAGTGGTGTTGGAGGGAGCTGGTTTAAGTATGAAAGTGGTGGATGGAGTGGTGGTTTTGGCCTTGTTGAGAGAGTTGGCCGCAGAAAAAGAGGAAACGGGAATGTTGACTAGTGTCCCGGTCTGGCCGTTGCCCATTGATAGGGGCAGCTGTATAAGTAGTGGCTGGCCTTGGGCCATCATGCTGCTCCCAGAGGCTGTCTTCAGCAACAGGGTGCCTGTGGGACTCTGGGTGGTGATACCGGTGGCCAGGGTGGATGCGGCATTTGAAGTGGAGGTAATCAGCTGCAGGATGGGTGCCTGCGACACCAAGGCAGTGGATGTTGGGACAGTGGTAGGATGAGCTATGGGTGGAATCACTGGGGAACATGGGAAACAGAGGCTAAGAATAATGACAAACAGTGAAGTTTTTATCTCACTAATATTGTGAGCCATACCATACAAATGTTGTCAACTGCTCTGTTCTTCCCAGAACTATTGAGGGGTGTGGATATTCAAACCTGTTAGATGTCCATGGTTGCTGTTGTACTATTGATGCTCTCCTGTTCTACACTTTAAGCTTCTTTTTATGAGTGGGTTAATCAAACACATACACACCCAGTGGTGAAAAATTGTCAACAATGTAAAATAACTTTTAGTCTCCATTTGGGTGGCTGTATATTGTAAATTACCAAGTGACCCAATTGTCTCAGAGTATTGTAGCAATTAAATGACTAGAGTAGAGCAAATTATTATTCCAAAATCTAGCATGGTTCTAAAGTTAGAATGTATGAAACAAGGTCTGAGAACTACGTAACAGTGAACTCATTGTCTCCAATGTTTTGTTACACTTTCTTCTGTGAAATATATACCATCCTTAAAATGATCAAATTCATTTCATCAAATTCTCAAACTTAATAATTACAGATGGTTGCCATCTTGGCTATGAGATTAAAATCTCAATAAAGGCAATTAGTTTTTTATGATGTGACTCACCAGTTCCACTTGTTGAGACAAGGGTTGCTGGAGTCTGCTTTATCTCCACTGAAGTCCGGACTGGCCTGTTTAGAAAGATGCTTATACTTAGAATTTTCTAAATCCATAATAGCATGGATATAGGAATTCAGGGAAAAATGAAGGTGGAAAAGGTGTTAGTTCCAAGTTACCCATTCCAATCAAGTTCTCCTTGCTTAACTGCATGTTAGCATGTCTATGTTTGCACCCAGCAGTTGTGTAGTTTGTACTCGGGAAAAGCAAAAGCAAAACTCAAACAAAAGCAAAAAGAAAAAACAACAGGACAGAATATCGACCCTACCCCAACCCACATCACCCCACAAAAAAAAAGCCAGACTCAAAATGCATGTTAAAGACTTTAACAGATTTCATACCAAGTTTCAATGATCTGAACTATTCTCAAGGGAACCGTTATTTCCCCAATGACTCAAATCTTGGCACACAGATCCAGTCCCATCTCAAATGATACCTCAGGCCACAGTGATGCCTGATCTGCAATGCTTCCAAAACTTCAAAAAAAGCAAAAGGGCCAAGTCTTACAAGATGAGGAGTCTTATTATTTCTTTGCTCTTGCAAGTAGTTTTTCCAGAGCTTCCGGAGTCTCTTCTCTGAAACTTCAAGTTGGTGTGATGAGCAAGGGGAAATCAAGGTCCCTTTTGCATTTCCCTCTTCCTGAAGAGGGCCTTGGGAGTGGCAGTGGGGCCATTTTCCTCTCTGTGATTCCTGCCTTAATGAGCTGTTCTTTGTACCACTGCCTTAGTCCGATATTTCTGCAGAGGTTGAGGTTCACAGGAACATGTTTTCCTTTCCTGGCGTAGTGTTGAATAGCAGAGTCCTGTAAAGCTGTCAGATGGTACATGGCAGCTTGATATGATTCATGTCTCCACAGCAATGTTTTGCAGCATTAGAATGCAAGATATTGCCCTTCAAAGTCAATGCTGACCCCCAATTCGCGGTGCCGTGTATTGGAGGGACTGCTGGAAGGGCAAACCAGGCCAAAAAATTGGAAACTTTCGCCAACATGGTTCCATCAACTGACCCACTCCAGCACTGTTTAGAGGCATATTCATCTTATTGAGGTCATTCCTTTTTAAAGTCTCCCCTTCTTCTTGCACCTCCTTCTAAAGTTTATTTATGCATGCTCCGTAAAGGTAAATGGACATGTTCTTATATAGCACTTTTCTAGTCTAGTGACCACTCAAAGCACTTTATCTAGGTAGGGAAATCATGAAATTGAATCCCATTCATCTGGACACATTTATTGAGAGTGCTATAACAACCAAGAACAATAATTAGCTTCATATACAAATTGGCTTGACCATTAACTTGTTACAATGGCAATGTGTGATATTCACAGAAGATTGGGGAATAGTTGCAATCACAGCAACTCCTATCTGTCACAATCTGAAAAAGCTATAATTGGACCTATTGCCCAATCTTCTGTGAATAGCATACATAGCCGTCACAACTCCAATTCAGTCACAGTAATTTGCATATGAAACAAATCATTGTTTTCAGTCACAATGTGACCATTGTTAATATGGCTAGAGATACCTGCAGTCAGTCAAGACTAAAGAGGTGACTTAGATGAGTGAGGAATTGTTTTTCTGAAACACTGTGTCCAGATGAACCGATTCAACTTTCTGTGCACTCATAAAGTCAGCTCCATTTAGAATTGCTCTCAGTCCCTCATAAATTATACCAGTTTGAGGGCTGTTTGATGTAATCTTGAACACATTGAGCTAGGGCGGTCTATGAAAACAGATGTCAAAACCATCATTATTTGCAAATGGGAGTAGATTGATTTTTGCATTTCATCTTCATAAAAATTAAAAAGTAAATGGACTCAATAAAGAACATTAGTTGGTGGGGGGGCAGAATCCTAATCCTCAACAGCAGAGGTCAGCTACCTTTTCAATGTTCTATACTTATTTACTGGCATGCAGTTGAAACCAA